>JAQPZY010001435.1:2675000-2827500 GCA_029931535.1 Margaritifera margaritifera | reverse complement strand
TCTCTTATTATCAGAAGACTGGTAAAAAGCATTAAGTTTAGATTTTCAAGGTTTATTTACACTGGTTTAAGGACTTCTAGAATTCTATGGAGGAAAAGCTGCACCTAAATCATGTAAATTCTTAAGAACAAAGTCTTGTTTTCTTAATCTGCCTTATACTGACTTTGATATATCATGCCTCATTATGTCTTCATCAACTTCACTAAAATCAAAAACTGAAACAAAAGAAAAAAGTTGTTAATGAGAATTCTAAAACACCATGAATTGCTCTACAGAGTATGACACCTGATGATGCCATCTATTTAATGGTAGTAAATTGTTATGTTATTTCCAAATTAAAAAATAATTTTAAAGAATTCAAACGACTATGACGAGGGTTAGATTTAACTGTAGAATATAAAATATTGCTTTACTTCTAAATAATATGTTTAAATGTTTTAATATATCATATTCTAGTTTGTTTATGGTTTCTATTTTATTTTAAAGATGTAAGAAATACATTGATCACATCAAAATAATCCAGCATTAACAAATCTAGGGCTATATCATTTGCTGTATATTTAAATTTAAAAATAAAATTGTATATAAACCAGATTTTTTTATTTTAATAACATACATCTCTGACTTACTCTTGTCTACATATTGCTTGACGTATCCATCAAAATGTGATGGAACATAGTCAAATCCATAAGCAGCAGATACTGTTTGTACCTATGTGAAAGTTGGGAATATACCCAAGAAACAATGTAATGAAGGACTAGAATGTATTTCCTATGAATGTGGATCTGTATCCGTTTTATACTTAATAGACCGATGAACTGTATTTCCAGACAGTTCATTGTCATCTACATCGATTTATGTAACTTTTCTTATAATTATTCAACTTTTTATCACAATAATCGATTACAACAGTCTTTAGTCCCTGCCTTTAATTTAGAGTTGTTTATATCTGATTTATTTGAAAAAGTTTTTAACTTAATGCTAAACTTTTTTATCTAAGCTCCATTAATTTCTGTTTTTAATTTGATATAGTTTTGTCTTCAACCTTGATTATATTTTGTTTATAAATCTGTTTTTAATTGCCCTACTTGTACCATCAATCTCAAGATTTTTTTTCTTGTATTAACCTGCTTATCTGATTTACCTTTTTCATCCAACTGGTCTATCCTTCCTTGTAAAAGACCAATATTTTTAAAAAGTTCTTTATCGGTTTTTGATTTTTATTGATTTTTGTTTGTTAGAACTTTTCTATTAAAGCAGAGTAATCGATTTTGAGAATTCTTTTCTTTTAAAAGTTTTGTTTCATCAATTAAATCAATAGCTAATAAATCGTAAACTGTTTTCATAGATTTGATAGTGTTCCACTCGAATTAACATTTCATATAAGTCGACACGCTTTCTATTGATTTTTTTCAAAATTCATTCTTCATCTGTAATTGTAAAGACTGTTAAGAAAATATATTATTTTATCTTATACATTTGTAACACGAGCCTTAATATTCTCACAGCTCTTGAGGTTGTGATTGGAAAGTATTGAAATTTTCCAGAAATGTCTTTATTCTGTCCACGTTACGTTTTTAAGGCTGATATTTCAACACTTATTCTTTTTCCGTTTGGTTGCAAGTGTTGCTGTATGTTTTCCACAGGTCTTATGCTTGCTTCAAATCAAACATGTTGTAACGCTTGTAAAGCACTTGATAGAGTAACTAATTCCGTGGTAAAAAAACATTGAACATCTGAAATATTTTTTTTTGTCATCATCTATTCGCTTCCAAAGATTCGAGATTTTAATAGTTTTTTAATTTATTGGTAAATAAATCTTGAGCATCTGAAATCTTCTTCTTGTTATCATCTATTTGCTTCCAAATATTTGAAATTTTGGTAGTTTTTTTGTGTGATCCACAATTGTTAATATTTTATCAACATCTTCTCTCCATTTTTTATATCTTTTTCAAAATGTTATCTTCTAAAGTCTCATGTATGCTAGACGCAATAAGTCTTTGCAGAAACTGTCTTGCAGCTGCATCAAATTTATCTCAATCACCTAAATCACTTAATACGTTTCTTGTTCATGTCTAAGTCAGTGTTTACTCCTTGTAATCATATTTTCCCTCGTATTTTTGTGAAATTAAAACTAACATTATATGAAATGCAATAACCATTAAATGTATTTTAATAGGTAGAGACTTAAATAAAGAAGAATGATTGCCGTTACAGAAGTTATTTGTATTGTTTACTTGGTAGAGGAAAATATATAAGATTTCAAGCATAAAAAATCTACAAATTTATTGTATAGATCTCTGATTAATAAATCCCAGCTATTCAGAGTTGCAACTGGTTATAAACACTGTAATTATTGGCCAGAGTTATTAAACATTTGCATTACCAACGTTTACCCAGTTGAAATATGTATATGCCTTTTATACTTTGTGCTTACACCTCTGCTCTGTTATATTCGTTTTAACTATATCATTCTTAATTTCGTTGATTTTCATGAAACTAAAACTAATTAAGTGGTCATCGGAAAATTTTATTAACATCCTGATATTGAAATAGTATTTACAATCAAGTGAATCGAGTTAATATATATATAGATATATATATATATATATATATATATATATATATATATATATATATATATATATATATTACGTTATACAATATTATATATTGTAAAATAATAGAATATTGTGTAAAATAGTGTTTGCTAATTATCAACATAATAATGGTCAAACCCCTGTCTATATCTTTCTGGGTTTGAATCTTCTGTTTTGTCAAATACCATACACCCATATGACGTTGCTTGGTTATACAGTTTACTAAAAGCTCAGTTATATATTGATCGTGAGCACTGATTACAGCTAATTTGATTTATATCTGTGTTGTCTAGCCCTTTAAATAACTCAAACACTTGGTGTTCCGTGTGATATATTTGGTCCCATCTTAATATGGTTGGCATAAATAGATGCAGCTACAGTCTGTGTTATTGATAACGAAAACTACTCCTTGATTTTAATATCAACTTGCATACCATCAGATATGTAAATCTTATTTTCTTTTTCATCTAATTCTTCAACCGGAATAACATATTCTGAAAATTGTGTTTAAAATAATGTTTTCTCCTGTTATATTTTCTATTGTATTAAATAGTTCTTCCAACATTTGATATTTGTCTTGTTGGTTTTTAATTGCATCGATTGATATCGCATCATTATTAAGGTATTTTAATATCATACATGTGTCTTTCCTTGCCCTGTTTGACCTACTGTTATGTATGATGTTTATATAATATTAGAAATATTTTAGGAAATTATAAATGTTTCTTCACTTTAATATTTGCTTAAATCTTAATGTTATCAGGAAAAACATGTTTAACTAGTGTCCTTGAATTAGGTTGTTTTGATCAATATGTTTTCTCAATTTGAAGGTCAAGGTTGATTTTTGTTTACAAGTAAAAATTCCATTAAGATGACTCATGTTCTCGAACATTCTGTCATGTGACCAATCTTTATATATGCCATGTTTGGTGGACATTTATTCAGTTTTGACATTACCATCAGTCTTGTAAAGAGCTATTACAGTTGTGAAAATTCATTCCAAATTCTAAGAGAGGAATTATTTTTAAATATTCATTGGATTATAACAGTGCTCATAAACTTTTGGATTTTGGATTTTTAATTGACAATTTTGGAATTTATGTGAACTTATTCAGAGATTTTGGAATACTTCATTTTGACATCAGCACATCAAGATTTCTAGTACATCAGGACTTTGGAGACCATTAACACATCATAACATTCAAGGACACAGCCGTGTATTCGGAACATTCTATATTTAGGACTTGTGATTAGAACAATCATTCTTATTGGATTATTAGGATTTCAAAACACATTACTGTAAGTGACTTTTTGATTTTTCATTTTAATTATCTAGTAATAAATTGCTTGTTGATTTTTACTTGATTTGTTGGTTTCACTTTCTTTCTGTTACATTTTTCTTAGACCATAGAGTCGTAACAGAAATTGGGGACTCGTCATCCGGGATTGAATTTCTTTAAAGCATATTAGAGATATTAAATTTATCTTTGAAATTCATATTGATTTTGTCTTGGAATTTTTTTTTGTTTTTGTCTTTGGCAAAGATATTTAAATAGAGAAATTTGTTTTGTGTGAAACCAACAAGCATTTACAATGGCATCTAATGTTCAGAATTTCATTTCAAAACCTATCCAGGAGGGGATAGAGTGCATGAGAAAGTTAATTGAAGAGTTCAAAAGGTGCATCCATAGTGATGTTAAAACCTATCTTGACGAGCAGAATGTGGAAACTTTGGAAAATGCTGCTCGTATGGCTGATGATTATTCCTTGACTCACAAAATTTCATTTGGTAATAAATCGTCCTCTCAGCAGTTTTCTGGTAAAAAAACCATTTCAATCTCATTCGAGTACTTCCAAATTTCACAAAAGCACAACTGTTAGGAATCAAACATCTGATAAGACTGATCAGAAATCCTTATCTCTTCCTACGTGCACATTTTGTAAAAAGAAAGGGCACGTTATTTCTGATTGCTTCAAGTTGAAAAATAAGCAACAGAGTAAAGACAGAGCTTTTCCAAATGCTCTTATTTCTACGAGGTCAAGGTCACGGTCTTGTATTGAAAGCAATACATTTGTTGGGTCAAACAAACCCCAGTCTGATTCTATTTTGGAGGCTTATGAACCATTCATGTCAGAAGGTTCTATATCACTTATTGGTGATTCTGCCAAACCTATCCCAATTAAAATATTAAGGGACACTGGAGCTTCTCAGAGTCTTTTATTGTCAGGTACTTTGCCTTTGTCTGAGGAGTCTTCTTCAAGTGAAAGTGTTCTTGTTCAGGGAGTAGAGTGCGGCTTTGTAAATGTTCCTCTCCATTGTGTAAATTTGGCATCAGACTTAGTTTCTGGACCTGTGACTGTTGGGGCAGTGACTTCTTTACCCATAGAGGGTGTTCATTTATTACTAGGCAATGACCTAGCTGGAGATAAGGTTGTGGTTAATCCACTTGTAACTGACAAGCCTTGTTTGGATCAGAAAGTTGATCCTGTCGAAACTGAAATCCCTGATTTTTACCCTGCTTGTGCAGTTACTAGAGCTATGGCAAAAAGAGCTCTTGAGAGTGATGTTGATCAGGATATTATTCCTTTAGCTGACACATGTATTGGTCAGTTTTTTCATGAGGTCACTTTTTCCTCAGGTATTGATCAATCAAATGGTATTGATCACAGTGATCCTCTTTTGGCAACTCATTCTCTTTGTTCTAATCAGGATGACAAACGACAATCTCTTGTCGTTGAAAAGGAGCAAGATCCCGAGATATCTTGTTTGTTTCAGAAGGCTATTAGTGAAACTGAAGCCACACAAGTTCCAGTGTGTTACTTTGTGAAAAATGGGGTCCTTATGAGGAAATGGAGACCACCTGATGTACCCGCTGGTGACGAGTGGTCAGTGAGCTATCAAATTGTTGTTCCTAAGTCATATCGACAGGAAATTCTTAATTTAGCCCATGAAACTCCTTTGGCTGGTCATTTAGGAGTCCGTAAGACTTATCACAAGATCTTGAATCATTTGTATTGGCCGAAACTCAAAAGTGATGTTTCTAAATACTGCAGATCTTGTCACACTTGTCAAATGGTAGGAAAACCCAATCAGAAGATACCTAAGGCTCATCTACAACCTATTCCTGCATTTGATGAACCATTTAGTAGAATAATAGTAGACTGTGTTGGTCCTTTACCTAAAACCAAGTCAGGCAACCAATACTTGTTGACCATCATGTGTGCATCTACAAAATTTCCAGAGGCAATTCCTCTGAGAAATATAAAAACTAAAACTATTGTGAAAGCTTTGGTGAAGTTTTTTACACTTGTTGGCCTTCCCAAATCTGTCCAGTCAGATCAAGGGTCAAATTTTATGTCTGGAATTTTCCAACAAGTTATGCATGAATTAGGCATCCAACAGTTTAAATCTTCTGCCTATCACCCTGAAAGTCAAGGTGCTTTGGAAAGATTTCATCAAACTTTGAAGAATATGATTCGATCATATTGCTTTGATACAGAAAAGGATTGGGATGAGGGTGTTCATTTGTTGTTGTTTGCTGTTAGGGAATCAGTTCAAGAGTCGTTGGGTTTTAGTCCCTTTGAACTAGTTTTTGGTCATACTGTCCGTGGACCATTGAAATTATTGAAAGAGAAACTTCTTTCAAATGAAGATTCAAAGATTAATCTTCTTGATTATGTTTCTGATTTTAAATACAAGTTGTCAAAGGCCTGTGAAGTAGCAAGAACTAATCTTCACACTACTCAGTCAAAAATGAAATTAAGGTATGACAGAAATTCACAGGAAAGGAGTTTTAAACCTGGTGACAAAGTTCTGGCTCTCTTTCCCATACCTCAAAATCCTCTTCAGGCTAAATTTTATGGTCCTTATACCGTTGAAAAGAAAGTAAATGACTTAAATTATATCATTAACACTCCTGGGAGACGGAAACAGAAACAACTTTGTCATATAAATATGTTAAAGGAATATTTTGACAGAGATAGCTCAGCTAATTATTCAGTTAATTTAGTTGTACCAGTCCCACACAGTGAAGATATCAACGATGGAATACAATCAGACTATAGTGACTCTGGTATAATCAATCTTCGGAATTCAGAAATCTTGAACAACCTAGACCAGAAACTTTCACATCTACAACAACAGGAAAGAAATGAACTAAAACAGCTATTACATGACTATGAGCACTTGTTTCCTGATGTTCCAACAAGAACAAATAAAATTTATCATGACGTTGAGATTGTAGATTCTGCGCCTGTGAAACAGCATCCTTATAGGATGAATCCTCTCAAACAGAACTATCTGAAGAAAGAAATTCAGTATTTACTGGAGAATGATTTCATAGAACCAAGTAAAAGTAACTGGCGTTCACCATGTATTCTTGTTCCCAAGCCAGATAATACATTCCGTATGTGTACTGACTATAGAAAAGTCAACAGTGTCACCAAAACTGATTCATTCCCAATCCCAAGAATGGACGATTGCATTGATAAAATTGGAAATGCGGAATATGTCACCAAGTTTGACCTTTTAAAAGGATTCTGGCAAATTCCACTGACGGAAAGGGCAAAAGAAATTTCAGCATTTGCAACACCAGATGGACTTTATCAATATAAAGTCATGCCGTTTGGAATGAAAAATTCGCCTGCAACGTTTCAACGTCTGATGAACATGATAACATTTGGTCTTGATAATTGTGACGCTTATATCGATGACGTCATTATCTACAACAACACCTGGGAAGATCATTTGGAAACCATTCGAAAATTCTTTGATCGACTCAGCGATGTGAATCTGACAATTAATTTGAGCAAAAGTTAGTTTTGCCATGCTTGTGTCACATTTTTAGGACATATTGTGGGACAAGGTCAAGTTAAACCTATAGAAGCTAAGGTCAAAGCTATCTCTGAATTTCAAGTTCCAATTTGTAAAAAGCAACTGATGCGATTTCTAGGTATGGCTGGATATTATCGGAAATTTTGTTCCAATTTTTCCAAAATTGCTGAACCTTTGACAAGTTTATTGAGTAAGAAAACCAAATTTTATTGGTCTGACAAGTGTCAGGAATCTTTTGACAAGTTAAAGGCCATGCTTAAGAATGCACCAGTTCTTTCTGCACCAAATTTCAGCCAATCATTTAAATTATCTGTTGATGCAAGTGATGTAGGGGTTGGTGGAGTATTGATTCAGGAAGACAAAAGTGGTATGGATCACCCTGTGTGTTATTTTTCTAAAAAACTAAACAAGCACCAGAAAAATTATTCCACAATTGAGAAGGAATGTTTGGCTTTGATATTGGCTTTACAGCATTTTGAAGTGTATGCTACCTCAGCTCTTTCTCCAATTATTGTGTACAGTGATCACAATCCCCTTACTTTCATCAACAAAATGAAAGATAAAAATCGGAGATTGTTGAGATGGAGTTTGATATTGCAAGAATATAACATTGACATTAGACACATCAGGGGAAAAGACAATGTGATTGCAGATGCACTCTCACGTGCCTAGAAATGTAATATTGCTTGATGTAATTAAGTCCAGTATCATAAAACATGTTCTTATGTAATTTGGGTTATTATAGTATTAGATGTATATTCAAAAGAAAGCTTTATTATATAAATCTTTCTTTTTCTTTATGAGGGGAGGTGTTATGTATGATGTTTATATAATATTAGAAATATTTTAGGAAATTATAAATGTTTCTTCACTTTAATATTTGCTTAAATCTTAATGTTATCAGGAAAAACATGTTTAACTAGTGTCCTTGAATTAGGTTGTTTTGATCAATATGTTTTCTCAATTTGAAGGTCAAGGTTGATTTTTGTTTACAAGTAAAAATTCCATTAAGATGACTCATGTTCTCGAACATTCTGTCATGTGACCAATCTTTATATATGCCATGTTTGGTGGACATTTATTCAGTTTTGACATTACCATCAGTCTTGTAAAGAGCTATTACAGTTGTGAAAATTCATTCCAAATTCTAAGAGAGGAATTATTTTTAAATATTCATTGGATTATAACAGTGCTCATAAACTTTTGGATTTTGGATTTTTAATTGACAATTTTGGAATTTATGTGAACTTATTCAGAGATTTTGGAATACTTCATTTTGACATCAGCACATCAAGATTTCTAGTACATCAGGACTTTGGAGACCATTAACACATTATAACATTCAAGGACACAGCCGTGAATTCGGAACATTCTATATTTAGGACTTGTGATTAGAACAATCATTCTTATTGGATTATTAGGATTTCAAAACACATTACTGTAAGTGACTTTTTGATTTTTCATTTTAACTATCTAGTAATAAATTGCTTGTTGATTTTTACTTGATTTGTTGGTTTCACTTTCTTTCTGTTACATTTTTCTTAGACCATAGAGTCGTAACACTGTTTTGGTATCAGAATGTACTATCTTCGTGATAGTTCCATATAGTTTTAAGTTGTTTTCTGCACTTGTATTTTATAATCAACATTTGAATTAATTGCCTAACGTCTGATATGTTATCTTTTAGATATTCCAATTGTCGCTTTCTTTCTACATATTCCAATAGTTTATCGAAAATCCTACACTTTCTAATAAACAAATCATACCAGTTATCATATGTATTATATAGTTGGTATGATTTATATTTGCTACACACAATCTTGTCAGATAATCATACAACCTTTTATACATATTCTTTACAGGCTCATCTTTTCAATAACAGTTTATATTTATATTTTTTAATACATTTTGGCGGTTCCACCTAATTTTCAGTTCTTTCAAGCTATTTTATTTTCTTAAACACATATTTTATTATTTCAGGTTGCATCTTATTTATAATTTGTTTTTACGTATGTTAATAACAGTTTAAAGGATATACAATTCTCTCTTAATCTTCTTTTTATTGTCTAATTGTAACTCATTTGTTATTGTGCTTAAAATTACCGCGGTAACTGCTATAATCGACACAAAAACTGGTTCTACGGGTATCACCTTTAACTTGGTTGATGCACCAATTAATCATGTTATTCTTGCAATTATTTTGCTTATGTTACCATGCTGTTTGCATGAATTTTCATTGGTAGTATACAATCCTGTTAAATGATTATCTAATCCCTAATATGTATTATCACGTTACCCCACGCGCGTGTGCAAGAGATTCAGTAAGAGTCCATCTTGTCACCAGCTTTTGACTGAAGAGTATACTATCTTATACTAAGGGTGCAATTAACGGACAAAGGTGTCGAACACAGGTAAAATTATTTAATAACAAAACAGATGAACCCTACGAATCAAGCTCTTACATGAAGTGTTTAAAATGGTACCGTCTAATGTATGGACGATATCATGGTATGAAAGACATTATTAACAAAAGCATTGTTAGTATAAGCAGCATCAGTTAGTGGCACAAGGTTTGGTTAGAAGTAGCAAAAATGAATTACATATGATGTGCTAACTGAAAAGTACATCTGAATATTTAGTACAGATTTACTAAAGGATGCAAGTGCATACTGATGCAGTTCATGTCCAGCAAATAACTAGCAATAAAGATTAAAATACTCGTGCGTATATTAATATTACTTATATGCAGGGTTAATATGGTATGTATTGAAGCATGCATGCTATGGGTTTTCAATGCACGCATTTATTTATTAACTACTCATCTATACAAAAAGGGGGGTGTGCAAAGAAAGGAATCAAGTCTGGGTTCTATGGTTTATTGTGCTGGTCACCATAGTCTTTGGCGCTAAAGGTTCTTTTTCGCAAAATTCAATTTTGGGTGCAGTAGTGTGGTGCTACAAAGTGTTTGGTACTAAGGGCTCTGGTTCACAAGGTTTTAGTTCAGGTGTAAGTGTGAACCAAGAATATCTGGTTCATTGGTTCTATAATTTACCCATCTTAGTGCAATGGTTTGCTCGCAAACAGAATACAAAGTTCTAGTATATGAATTTCAAACACAAAGTGTGAATTATATAAAAGGAATAAAGTATCAATATAATTTTAGTGAAATTATAATATACATCATAGGCGTATTAAATATACATTGAGTTGTTACAAGACGATGCAGGCTATTCAGATTTTATTAAAATTCCAAAAAAGGAGTTCAAAATAAATTTAAAGAAAATTACAAAATAACAACTCTGCTAGTGTTTTGCGCAAGGATATTAATTAGACAATTTTAGCAATTTTACCATGGCTACATCTGACTATAAAGTTGGTTGAGGCATGTCATAACGAGAGAGTAAAATTCTAACTACGCGTTGTTGACAAAGACTAGAGAGTGATAACGATCGTTCGTTCGTTCATTTAAGATACTGCCATGTAACAATGAGTTAAGTGTGCGCTGTTGTGCACTTCTTAGTTTGGTTATATTGTTACATTTGGTAAAAGCTATGCCACGTTGCTTGTTTATTATTCTATTCTATTTGGGTTGGGGTTGGGGGGGGGGCGAGACGGTCACTAGTTTAGCACCAAAGCTGTGACAGTCACATATCCGATTTGAATGTTTGTGAGCTTGAATTTTCCTACTCAACAGTGTGTGGTTTTTGTGTACTGAGCGTTCTTGTTTGTTTTCCGAAAATGTGTACCAAGGAGGCTGGCTTCGGATAGCTGATCGATGTTGGTAATCTTAATTTGGGTTTCGCGATTCCATTTCTGAGTTCATTCAGCAGCATGCGAATCAGGTCTCTTTCAGGGTCACACAGTTTTAGCCTGAAGAGGGCTTTCCGGGGTCAGATTGAAAGTCCAACGTATATATGTGGAGACAAAAATGTTTTTGTATGTAGTGCTATATGGGGAGAAAGGGTGGAGAATTTTTTTCTGGTTTTCCTGTATGTATGCTATATGTGTGTGCTATGGTTGTCTGTTTATGCTGTATATATGCAATAGATGCATATATACTGGTTTTTGTGCTAAGTGTATGCTCTATATGTATGAATGTTTTAGGTCCTCTTAGGGTCCTTTATAATCGGGGGGGGGGGATTACATTACATTGTATTCGTCCAAGAAGAACTGTTTTGTTTTTCTATCTTAGTGTTTTCCCTCTGCTTCTTCCATGCGTCTTATTTTTTTCTTCTGTGTATTACCTTCTGCCCCTTCTTCTTCTTCTTATTCTCCGATAATGTTGTTTATGTCTGTCTGTCTCTCTTTCTCTCTCTCTGTTGTTATCTTTTGCCTCGGCTCTTCTGTCTTTTCCTCTTCCGCTTCTTCTTCCTCCGTCTTGTTTTGTTTGATGCCTTCTCTCCTCTCGTCTTCGTCCTCTTTTCAGAGCGTCTGTTTGCTTTGTTCTTGTCCAGCAGCTCTATTTGCTTATTCATTCTAGATAATTATTGTGTACCGGGACCCTAAATGTCACTTATACTTTTGTTTTATTTACTTGCTTTTTTGATGGTTACTGTGATATGTATTTTAACTTTTCGAGTCCGCTTGTATGTCCCATTTCTTGACTTGTGACGGTGGGAGTTGGGAACAAGTAAACGCACCATCTCCCCGAGTGGGAGCGATATACCCAACCCTCTCCGTTCTGGTGGTTAATTTTGTTTCTTTCCGCTTTTTTGTTGTTTAGAAATTTTTACTAACCTATTAGTTTTGGTGTATTACTTGTAGGGGTCTTATAATTCCGATAATTACTTTTTGAGCGGGCACAACGCAGCCTTTATTTGGGAGTTAAAAAAATTTTAGTCTGTGAGGGTGGTGATTTGCCCGAATCATTGGAACCATATCCCCTAGTGGGACTGGTCTAACCAATCCCCTTCCCACGTGGTTATATTTCTCCTCTCCGGTTATAGACAGCCAAACTTCTACTCTTGTTGTTATTTCTTAACTTTCCTCTTTTTTCTATAATAATAGCCTATTTATCTACTTATTTTATTAATTTTGGTTTATTCCTTGGTGGTAGGGGGTTATAGCTATGATGATTACGTTTAGAGCGGGCTTCGCTGTATTTGTTTGGGAGTGAACATTTCTTAAGCCCGTGGGGGTGGGGATTAGCCTGAATCATCCGAACAATATCCCCTATTGGAAATGGTCTAACCAATCCCCTCCCCCAGTGGCTATACTTTCTTTTTTCTTCTATCCCAGATAAACCGAAGTTCCACCCCTGTTGTTATTTTATATTTTGCCACTTGTTACTGTTTTTGTTATAAATGTCAGAAGATTGTCATAGGTAGTTTTTGTTTTTGACCTCGAGATGCTCCAGATACGTGCTTGGTGAACCAGTATTGCTTTGTTGTTCTTGAAGTACTTTCTTTTCTTCGTCATATTTGGGGCACATATTAAGGCATGCTCAAGTGTTTCGGGAGTCGGTCAGTGTGGGCAATGTATAATTGTTGCTACTTTTAGGTATTTGGCTGTACATCCTGCTTACAGAGTTTGTCCTGATCGTATCGTATTTATTATAGTTATGTCGTACGGGTTGTGGACTGTCAGGTATTGTATTTGTCGATTTATTTAATTTTGTATTTTGTAGAGTGTTCTACCTTTCTCAGACGTGTTCCATGATTCCTGCCACTTTCTGTAATTCTTTTTTCCGGATAATGCTGTATATTTCTGGGACGATATACGCAACGTTTTTGCACGTAGGTTTTGTCCAGATTGTTTTACGCTTCTGCGTCCGCTTTTTCGTTACCTGCTATGTTGATTTGGGACAGGATTTATGCGAATTCGCCTATTTCGCTTTCTTGCTTTATTTGTTTTAGCAGGTTTCTTGTGTGGTCAATCATACTTTGTCGACATTTTGAGGTTAGGGATTGTAAGACACTTTGCTAGTCGCTCAGAATTACCGCTTGATGTATAGGGTATTTGCTGAAGACATTTAGTATTGAGAGTAGCGCGATAAATTATACCATGTAAATGGTGCACTCGTCCGGTAATCTCCATTCAAACGCCATTTTTCCTTGTGGTATTGACACTCCTGCTGCTGTCTTGTTAGGGTCTTTATTTGCTAGATCCGTCTATGTATTTATGGGTGCATGCATTGTACTTATTTTCAACTTATGCAAGTATTGGTGCTCTGAGCGATATAGGATCCTCTTTCTTTTTTCCTAGTTATTTGATCTTAAAGTCTATCTTCGGTGTGGGGCAGATACATTGTGAATCTTGGAGATATTTTATTTTTTCTGGTTTAATTTCTGGGATATCTTGTTCTTTTCTTTAGGTCGGCCATGATATTTCCGCTAGTTATTTTGTTTTTCATGTTTTTGCGAAATGGTTTATGGCACTTTTTAATGGCTTGTACTGTAAGGTACTTTGCTCCATGTTCCATGTATGACAATGCGTGTGAAATACCTGAACATCATTTCCTTACGCAGAAGCAAGGATTCTTCTGTTCATACAAATGGTTTCCTTCGTGGAAGTTCTTTTGAGTACTCCGGTGCATCCGCGAAGCGCTTTAGATTGAAGTTTGTCTAGTTGTTGGAGCACCGCGGCGCCCGCTAATCCGTATAATTGACATCCGTCGTCCGTTTTAGCTTAATTAATGGTCTGTATAGAGTTACGAGCGTATTTTGGTCGCCCCCAAGTTAGTGCCTTTAAGATTACGGATCAGGTTGATATCTTGATTAAATCGTTTTATGAACTCGTTGATATGGTTTTCCCATGTTGGCCATTTATCGAGTATCATATCTAATAATGTAGCTTGCTTTTCAGATTTTATTTTTATTCCATTTAGGAATAGTTTGGGTGTTGTGGGTGATCTCGGCCTTCTGTGCGGAAAACTACCCCTATTGTTTTTCGGACAAAAGTTGAAAGCCCCATTTATTGGCCCATGTTCCTATTTCATTTAACCCATTGTGTAAATTTTCTTATTATTCTCTGGTGTTTAGGGTTTCTAGATTTCCATATACCACTATCGAATAAGTCTAATTCATTTGGATTAACAGTCTTCTCTAAGTCGTTAATCATTATGTTAACAGAGTCGGGCTAATAAAACTTCATTTTTGGAGTCACATTTTCCATTATGTATTGTGTGGAATATTTTTTTTCCGATGCCAACTTGAATTTTCCTATCAACTAGGAAGGTTGCAATCCATTTGTGCATGTTGCCGGTTATCCCGTAGCCCTTAGGTTTGTATATATTAGCGCTTTCGTCCAGTCAGGTGCTACGCTAGGAATATGGCTGTTACATGCCTTGATTGTTTTTCCTGCTAGAGATTGCTATTTTAATTGCGGATTCCAATCTGACTCGTTTTTATATGATACTACGACTGTCACGGAATTCGCTTTGTGTATTGGACATTAAGCACCAACTTTCCAGAAGGTATTTAAGCCTATTGTTTATCATGGTTTCCACAATTTTACATATATTATCTGAAAGTGATATTGGCCTGCATGATAATTACTGCCTTTTTCCATCTTTGTGGTATTATTCCTGTGTCCCAACTTGTGTTTGTTATGCCCAGTGTATCTTCTCTGGTGAATGTGGTTTTCTTGCTGTTTAACGCCTTGTTCCATCTAACGCCTTAACGAACTTCAATGAGCCATTATCATCCCCTTCCTCGTTAATGCTAATGTTGTGCTTTTCTTCGAAGGCAATTATGGGTTTTCAAATTTGTCACTTAGTTTGGTGTCGCTACTCGTGCTGGAAAAAATTTTGCAAATGCTTCTGCTCGGATTTTATTGTTATTCCCAATTATATTTGGAGTAAACGACTTATTTTTTCCCATCACTTTCTTGATCTGTTGCATTATCTACTTAGAATTGGATTTTAGGTATAATTTCGAGTAGTAATCTCTCCGGGATTTTTTTTGTTTTTTTTTTTTGCTCATGCTATTACGTTTTTTGGCCCCATTCTCTTTTTCTTTATAGTTTATGAAGCTATTTAGAACCTTTTTTCTTTAACGACTAATTTGCATTTTTCATTCAACGATGGGATGGCTGGCTTATTTATTGTGCCCCTCATCTTTGGTATTGAGTATTCTGCTATTGTATTAAGTGTTGTTATTATGTTGTCGTTAACGATATTTATGTCCTGGTTATACATCCCACCGATGCTAATTTTTTCGCCTAGGCCTTAAAAGATATTTCAGTCGACTTCTTCGCATTTCCATCTGAGCGGGTGATGCATCGAATTGGGGAGCTTTAAGTTGTATAGCTATACTTATATCAAAATGGTCGTTCCCTAGGGTGTTCTTATTGTCAACGTCCCATTCGGTGTCCTCTTTTCTTTCGGTGTGCAAAGTGAAAGATCTATAGTAGTAAGTTTTCGGTTTGTAAAGTCAATACAAATGTTGGAACCATTCCTTAAAAATGTTAAGTTAAATTTTGTGCGCCCATTTTTCTATTATTTTCTCTTTGTAATTAATTTCCGCACTTCACCATATCTCATTGTGGGCACTAAAGCCCCCGCATTGTACCAAACATTCCCCCTGTTCTTTTGTTAATTTGGTAATTTCTTCTAGTATAAAGTTTTGTTTTGTATTGGGTTCGTAATCATCAACGATAACAGTGGGGTAGTTCTGACCTTGGACCTTATTATCTGTATTCAAAAATCGTAGAGTGGTTTTAATTCGGAGATGTTATGTTATTTTTCACATAAATCGCTAGTCCCCATCCCTTAGCGATTGGGGAACAATGTTTCATATACTTTGTTTCATATCTTATTAATTTTGGGAATGTTTGTATTATCGTTCAGATGTGTCTCCGGAGTGCATATTACATCTGGTTGACTTCTAGTCTCCTTTAATTCAATGTTTAGTTGGTCAGCGTGCGTTCTAACGCCGCGAGCGTTCCACTGACAGCAAACTATATATTCCCATGTTGTCATTTTTATTATGTTAAATTAGCCATGTATTTCTTACTCCTTTATGTTAAGACACTCCTGTTCGTTGAGTCATGAACTTCCATTACATTTCTCCCTCCATATATTTCAAAACTTGTCATATAACTCTGGTAGTGTGAGGTATGTGGTCATATGTTGTGCTGCACTTTCTAGGAAATTGACAACATTAGATTTAAATATTGTTTATGGTCTTTTTGGTGTGTATGCCTCCTCTTATTCCGTTTATTTGTTTTTTTTTTTTTCTTTTTTTTTTTTTTTTCTTTTTCCGCAACTTCTTGAAAACTGCCCCAACACTTAGCAATTTCTGCAGAAACACGGTTTCTTTTTAAAAGAATATACCTTGTGAGGATCTACCCTTTCTGCTGTTTTATGTGTGTTGGTGTTTCCGCCTTAAAAATAGCACAACTGTGGTGCTTTCCTTGCCGTACATGTTTTTAAGTCGGACAGTCTTTTCTAGTTATTGTCCGTTGTTTTTTAAGGTATGTTTTTATCTCATCTAAGTTGTTTTTATTATCGGTATAATTTCCCCCTTTGTTGGATGGTGTTTTTGTGTTATTGTGCACTTTGACCATGTTGTGTTTCGTCACTTCTTATCTTGTCTATTTCCAAACATTTGACGACTTGTCGCTTTGGGTTGCATTTGGTTATTATAAGAGAACGTACCGGGTGTATTTTACCGAAAAAAATTTCTGGTTTCTTTTTACTAATTCACCCACCAAACTCTTTTCTGACAATTGTGTAATGGTTGTATCCACCCCTTTTATAAATAGCGTTAGTTTTATGGGGTGCTTTTTGGTTTGCCGCTTATTTTGTTGTATTTGCCATGGTGTTGGAGTTTGACGATTTTTCGGGGGTTTCAGCTTGCGTTTGTTTTGGGCGTTGTGCGGATTAGTTTGCGTCTTTGGACTGTATTACTTGGTGTGCCCTTGGTTTTTGGTAGTTGGTGTGTTTTTTGTTTTTGAGTTTGTTTTTGTATTTGTGTATTAGTTATTGGTGTTTTTGGTACAGTTTGTTTCTGTACTGGAGGTTTCTTTTGGATCTAGGAGTTTTTAGCTTTTTCACTTGTTGCATTAGATGGTCGTGTGACCTGGCTGTGATGATATACAGCATTTTGCTTTGTGGCACTTTTAGTTGCCTGAGATTTCTTTTGTTATTGTTCCTTTATTAGATTTTTCCATATAAATGTCTACGGTTTGGTTCCCCGTAGTCACCTTTTGTATGGGTTCTGGTGATTTTGGGGCAGCCTTGATCGACTGGGTGGTTTCAAGAACGATGGGAGACCTTTGCAGGGTGCAAAAGTCCGACTCGTTGAAAGTGGACCAATATAGAGGGAAGAGTGGTCCCCTTGTTTTATTATTGAGTTGGGACTTTTGGGAGGAGAGCGGACTATCTTCGCATTGGCGTGGGGACCATATTAAAAGTAGTTCGAGTGCATCGTCCAACTAAGCATCGTCTGATTTTAATTTTTTATGCGGTGGGAGTGCCTAGCCTAGCTATTGCTTTTTGATGCCATTTTCTGTTTTGTAATTTACTGTTTAAGATTTTGTCAACTTTTGCATTTTGAGGTTTGAGATTTCAAATGTAAGACTTTTGGGATATTGAAAAGGCGTATTGAGCTACTGGTGCTGATTTCAAAGAACATGAAAACAAACACTCACTCCGATTTATCGTCTTTCCAATGGGTCCTTCCATGTTTCAATGATTCTTTTCCTCCTGTCGGATTTAAGTCGTGTGCGGCGATTTGGTCATGTACGACTGTTCTCCCCCTGTTCTTGTATTATATGTAAGTCGTGTATCGTTATTAGATATGTACGACTACGTTAGTGTGTGCTCTTTTGCGCACTAAATAATTTTTGCTATTTACCGCAGATGCCAAACGCCGGTTTGTCAAATTATGCCCTGTTTCCTGTATTGTGGCAGTCGCTTTTGCCACACTGCGTAAGCCGCATACATCCTATACTACGGTTGATTAATTTTCCTACTTGATAGATTTAAAATGTGGGTATTAAATATATACATATCTGAGGCAAAGGTTGCCTATTAGTTTCATTTTGAGATCATAAGTAGGTAAGGAGGAGGTACTTATTACGTCAATGTGTGTAGTCTTGCAGATTGTCACCAAATGAATTAGGCAACTGAATTTGTATGAGTTATAGCCCAAATAGGGTTTTCGGGTGCCGGATTAAGAACCCCATATCCTAGACTATCCAGTCGTCCTTAATATGCCCACAAGAATGTTATTTGACTACTTAAACCTCTAGGGCAATATTATGGAACTGCACATCTGCCTTGAAATGGATAATGCTTACATAAGAATTGACACTTTAGGGTCAACGCATTTCATAGACTGTTACTTTTTGGGGTAGCAACTAAAGTATGTGAATTCAGCATTTTGCGAAATGACTGGGTTATCCTTTTTTGACACTAAGATCTGTCATATGTATTGGTATATAAAAGGGAAATCACACTTAATGGCTCATAATTTCTTGACATAATGAGGGTTTGCAAAGTTTGCTAGTATTAGTCTCGGGTTGGAATTTTTATATTTCACACCGATACACTATTCTCATTTCCCTCACATTCCAAGGTATAAAACATAATTTGCTTTTAAATGAAATCATACCCATTTAGTACTGATGAAGCATTACAAGGACAAAGTATCGATTACAACTGCTTGTATCTTAATAATGATTGAATATGACATGAAATATGGTTGAACGATGTATAACCTAAGTTATTAAGCTGAATAAAACATAGCAACTGATGTGATGTCATTGATGTAGTGACAACATAAAAGAACAAAAAAGTAGCTAATAGTAATGTGCAATTAAAATGCTATTTGTTACACCATCTTAAGTAGGATAATGGTTATCTGTAAGGTACAGTAGTTATTTTCTTAATGTGCATTCCGCCAAGAAAATCTGCATCAATAAGGATTGAGAATTTGAATTATCCCTATTAAAGATTATACGTTGTTAAGTTCGTCCTTCACCCCACCCCCACCCTTAATCCACGGTGTTAACACAACCCTATTCTAATTTAATAATCCATTGTCTATATTTTTCTTTAACACAGACTTGATTCTACATGCATCAATGTAGCTACCTTGGTGTTTATGTTGCAACAAAATTTGATCAAGATATGACAAACGTTGTTTAGTTTAGGAGCATAACAAACAGCTGGCAAAATTGTGTGGAGCTTCCAATCTCGATCGGGAAAAAGAGACTCTTGCATTTTTGTACGTATTTTAACCAAATGCAAACTTGATTTATGAGGAAAATAATTGCACACAACATGAAAAAATGTTGAGTGAATATTCCCAAAAGAGTCTGACCTCTCTTTGAGAGAATAATAGAGCTAAGAAATCCCGTAGTGTCAAAATTAAAGCACCTATTTTTGACCTTCGATCTCAGTGCATCTTGCGCTTATACTAAAAGATACCAGAGACACCCACAACATAGATTAATGGCAGTAATAAATTATTTCAGTCTCTTTTCATTTGAAAAAGGTTTACCATCACAGACAAAAAATTACTGCATATACTAATCTATGTTGGTTGCAGTCTAAATTATACATAGGATACTATATACAATACTAACTTCACTAACAACTGGTACATTGAAGGATAATACGAGCCCTATGTGCCAAATCAATCCTGAAATACTCTCTCTCTCTCTCTCTCTCTCTCTATATATATATATATATATATATATATATATATATATATATATATATATATATTTGTTATTACGTACCAATAAAATACAATCGTCATAGTTAAAGAATACATTTAATGATGTATAGTCGCAATTGAATTGCACGATTTAATCTGCAGTTTTAAAAGAAATAGTTTCACCGTACTCATAGGGGATAATTCATGGAGGATTTGGACGGATCAATTAGTTCAATAAAACTGCCAGACAAAAAAGCTTTAAAAGACGGCTCTAATACAAATACTGGACAAAGAAAATTCTAAATTACTGCTAGTCATCATGCAATTCTAAAGTAATCATTTCTGTTTATGTGTTACATATTAGTTTCTCCGCCTTTTCTGGAAATAAATTGCAATGTTCTACAAATGTTAGCGCTTTTAATTGGAGATCGAGTAAATTATGATTTGCGTAATAAAGATTTATTTTTAAAATCATTTTTCCCAGTTACACTAGGTACGGCTCTGATAACTGATACACTATTTCCATTCATAGTTTGATTGCTTTGTCTTCCCTTAGCTAGCCTAAAGCGTTTGAATTGATGCTCAGGAAAGAAAAATGACATTATGGGATTTTTCATACCTTATACTTGCTCTTTTTGGTTTCTTTAATTTGTTTACTATAAGTATTGCGTATTTTTACCACATTTTATGTAAAAGAGAAAAGAATAAGTATGTTTTTTTCAGGTAGATTCCTAGTCTAAATTGCATAGCTGGCAATTGTATAATTTTAATTGCTCTGAGGATTGTAGTGATGTCTGCATCGCCATATCATTACACGAAAGGAAAGCTTCATATAGATCTGCTTGGATTTCAGTTATAATTCGGATATTATTTGCTGTCTTTCCCTGGCTAAATGATATTGGACGGTAGATTCCTAATTAATGCTTGATCTACATATATTATTCGGGGCTTATGTTAATTTTCAATAGTATGTTGATGATTTTGAGTGATATCTTTCCTATTATAAATGATATTTGATGTTGGAATATATACTAATGTCAGATCCACCAAAACAACCAAAAATCGCAATTAATGTTCAAAAATATGTCCAGAAGATTAGTATGTAGTAATTCTTTTCTTCTTTTTTTTTCTTTTTTTTTTATTATAAAAGTTTCAGTTTTTTTGAGACATTTGTTTCTTAGTGTTTTAATGTATTTATATTTTGAAGTTAAATTCCTCTTTTTGAGATCAGTGTTTGCACGGTACTTTTTTTTCTCGTGTTATGCGTTCCTCGTGTATATCCCAGTATCTTATTTTATCGAGGGTCACTACGTACGTGTATTTCCCTTTGATTATGTAATAATGTTCAAGTATGCGTCCTCAGATCAATATAACAGTGAAGTATTGTCTATGTCTACATGCTTTAAGTAGGAATATGATAGTGTGTGCTATCTTGGCCAGGTTAAAGATATTTGATGTTTGATCACCGAACGTGAACGCTATTTATTTAAATTTGTGTCAGTTAAATGTGCCTGTGTCTTTGGCAACTAGTGCATGGAAAGAATGTTATCAAACACTCGTACCGTCTCCGTAGTCTTTAACAAAGCATGATTTCAAGTAGAAAATGATTTAAAAAATAAAACCATTTTGGATTAACACACCTTTACTGATATCATAAATGGATAACAAACTTTAAAATAAAACAGGTCAAACAGGTGATATGGGGTAATATGAGGCAGGCTTTGCCGCCTGGAATATATCACGAATGTCCAAAGAAAAGAGACAAAAGATGCGATTGGAACCTAAAAAAAACTTAGAATTATATATATATATATATATATATATATATATATATATATATATATATATATATATATATATATGAGTGTGTATGTGTGTGTGTGTGTGCAATAAAGTGACAAGGCAGATTATATCCCTGATATTTCATTGTTTCTGTATATATATATATATATATATATATATATATATATATATATATATATATATATATATATATATATATATATATATATATATATATATATATATATATTAGACTCTAATTTATTCGAATTCATAATATCCCAACCATTCGTCCGGTCCCGGATAAATTTGTTGGTTGTTTATGTCTTTTATTTTTAAATCTATTATCCGAACATCGATTATTCGAGCACATCCCTTAATCGAAGTAATTTAGCGGTCTGAAATTCCTTAATCCTATTCGCATTATACAAAGTGTGAAAACCGTTATGAGCGGCATGTTCGATTTCTTGAATCGTGACTCCTGTCGGTCCAAACTGAGAGTACTGATTAATAGAAAAGTTGGTTATGTTTATTGTTTGTCGCTAATCTAATAATTTACTCGCCTTTTGATAACCCCGTTATTAATTCAATTTATGCTGTAATTTTTATGTAACGTCGGTTTGATTAAAGAAAGTCGAAAAATCATATAAACCCTTTGAAAACTACGTTCGACTATACGTGAATTGTTTACAAAATCTATTTGAAGTCACTATACTTACCACATTGTATCTGAATCACCAAGCCATGGAAACTGGAATATCACGTGAAAAACAAACTAAATTATCAAGTGATCCATTGACTCATCAAATCTAAAATGTGTTCGATTTTGATCATTTCATGCATATTGAAACGATGATGACAACGATACCTTTTTCTTTGCTTTATTCCATGCAGATTATTATAATGATGACAACGATAATTTTCATTATTTTTTTTTTGTCTTTGTTTTATGCTGTGCCAATGAAATAACTTCCTAGATACGTAGTAAGAAAACAGAATACAAGAATAACTGAAATGGTACTTTCTAGGTTTTATTTCTGTCGATTGATGTACACTTGCACCTTCATGACCTTCAGTTATTCGAACCCCGGTATTATCCGAAGTGTCTATTTTAGTCCCCCAAACTTCGTGTAATCGATAGTCTACTGTGTGTGTGTGTATATATATATATATATATATATATATATATATATATATATATATATATATATATATATATTGCAAACAGAAAGATCTGCATTCTGCATATTGTACTTCCTACCTGTAGTATTGACCATGTGTGTGTCTGTATGCATTTCTGTATTTATGTTGCTACGTCTGTGTGTAAAAACTTGTTACTAAATCAGGGGAAAAGGGTCTCTCTCTCTCTCTCTCTCTCTCTCTCTCTCTCTCTCTCTCTCTGATACAAAAGTCTACCTAAGCAACACAGTTATAGTTTGACACCTATCAGGATATAAAGACAGGTCATATATTACGAAGAAGATAAGTGTTCAGCTTTGTTTAGACACATGTAATTCTAGCTCTATCAAATTTAGAGGATCATTATAAAACTTCATCTCAACGCCAATAAGTCAAACCTCAATAAGCGACTGTTTTAGCTTTCAATATAAAAGTCGAAATAGCTGGTATAGCTACCAACCCGCATTCGTCCATATCTTCTGTGTTTTGTGTTTTGTGGGTTCAACACCATTTATCAGCACATGATAGGCTATACAAGGCGACCAGTACATTTGGTGGAGGAAGAAGTCAGAGAAGCCCCCAGGAAGAACTACCGACCCACGGGAAGATACTGGCAAGCTTTATCAATACCGACGTTAGCCGAACCGAGCCACGCGCGGACAGAGGTGAGATGTCAGTGATCTGTAAAGGCGAGCGCCTTAGACCACTCGGCCACCAGGCCTCCCCCCTCCCCCCATCTTCTACGGTAAGCAAGTTCACATTAAAGACTAACGAACTGCTTGCAAGAAACCGATTTTTTTAAATGTAAAATGTGTCCAAAAGTAAGTATTTTCGGAGGTTTTGCTTTTGAGCACTTTTGAAATTTTGAAATGGAGAATTCCTCAATTTATTTTCTGCAATCGACGTCTTTTCAGATGCAGAGATGTTGCCATATTTGTAAATATTCACCTGCTAAAGCAGTAATTCCCTGTACCTGTGAAGCTGTTAAGTTAATTCCAGTTATATGAGAAGGTGACATTGAATTTAAAGTGGCTGAAACTTTTGCTGGTTGTTAGAAAGTTTGGATTTAATTTTGACATAATTTAATTTCGTATTAGAGTAGCGGTCGCTCGTATTAAATAGCAGTCGCTCGGAGTATAAATCTTTTGTCTATATATATATATATATATATATATATATATATATATATATATATATATATATATATATATATACTCTTCTTCTTTTCTTTTTCCACGAGATGCATAATTCATTGAAATGGAAAGAGAAAAATGTATACTAATGGTATATCAAGATACCAGGGTTCACACGATATCTATATTTTATTTATAACACATACAAATACACACGCTTGTGTTTCCATCGGAGTTAAGATTGACTAAAGGAAACTGTATTGATGGAGGAGTGAACTTTTCACATCCCTACCCACTTTGTCAGCTACAAAATGTAGTTCTGCAGCTATTGTAGATATTCACAATCCTCTTTGAAAATTGAGAATTTGCTTCTTTTTCTGAGCTTATATTTGCATTCATATGGATTAAATTAACGACATACACGCTTATGATTTAAACACGAAAGTTGATTTAAGTGACGAACGTCGAGCACTACAAACATTTCACATTGCATTCAAACACCAGTGGGTATATTGAATGAGTGGGGAACCGGCTATGTCAAATAACGAACCAACAAGAGGTAATTCTAACATTCAAATTTAGTTACAGTTGATATAAGTCATTATTTTGATTTACTTACCATTGCTACCAGATAAAGAGAGAGTGAGAGTGAGAGATAGATGGATCTACTGAGGTAAAACTGACATGTTGACTGTCCAAGGAATACAGTGAGAGAGTAAAAGAGATGAAGAGGGGCCTTCAGACATTTTAATATTTAAAAATGGTCGTTTCTTAGGACCTTAGTGTAGATTAAAAGAACAAAATCAAAACATCAAATAGATCTATACAGTATATGTGTGCCGCCTAGCCAGATAATTTGCAGTATGGCCTTCTCGTCTCGACAGGTATTGCAACTTTTACCATTGGTATCGTGTACGACTGTAGAAATGCACATGGAAAGTGTACATATACCATTATAACTACTCGGTTTCAACTAGGTTACTGGGTGTAAGTTTAAGTTTTCATACAGCTCAAATTCGTTTTTCTTTCTCACTCCACAAATGTCCACGTATTTATGTCGCTTATGGTATGAGAGACAGAGAGAGCGAAGGGGAGTTCTATGAAATTGAGTACCATGTTTAATTCATTTAGAGAATGGGGATTATTAATATTCTTTCTTTTTATGTTCTTATTTCATTAATGATTAGTAAGAGGAAATTCATCGCTAATGTGGCGAGTATAGAAGAAATAGTCTAATGTTGAAAATATAATTATATGCGTATTAATACGCCGTTGGCGAATCGCAATTAGATACACCAACAGTATTGATATATAAAATTGCTTTATACCAACATTTTAAAAGACATGCCAGGAGACAGAAAAAATTCCCCAAGCACTCGTCCTTAGGATGAGTGAGTTGCAAGAGTTGCTCGTTCCTGTATTCATTATACTGAACAAAGTACACTTCTCAACTACACTGCTTACGCTTTTACGAAAGAACCACGTGTAGCTGATGTAAGTTTGGTACTAGAATGGGTACAAATCACAAAAATACTATGTTCTAATACACGACTCCTTATATAAAATATTATAATCGGAGACAAGATTTGTAACATGAGAAATTGCAGTTGCACATTTAGCCCTAGATTTCTTAGTAGTATCTGCGTTTACAGTGAAATCTTTCATAATTTTCCTTTTCAATGAACTATCACACATCTATATGAGTTAGATATAAGAGAAGTTAAGAAACAGAAAATGTCAAAAATGTATAACTTTCGTCTGCTCAGACGTTTCTACGCTTGTCCAGATCACCAGTATTTTCAAGACTGTGTAGCTTTATTAATACATTGCCACGCCAAAGTAAAGATGCCACCATATATTTTATAAGTATGCAATTATTTTTCACAAGACAAATGTCCGTAAGTTGCATTTGAAAGAAGAATTCCAACCGTCTCAATTTCCACCAAATTTCGTACTAAATGATCCATTTTGGTCAAACCTCCATTCTAGAAAGTTACACACGGGCGCCATGAAAAGGAAGATTGCTGATAGGTCAAAAGAACTGGAACACTTCTAGGTCATTACCCCAACTAGATTTCGACCACTCGGCTGTTGTCTTGACATTATCTGCTTCATAAATAGATTACAACAGCATGCATTGTGCGAAAGTTTGTGGGAATCGGCTGAGACACTTAAAATATTTATTTATAATGTAAGTTAGCAACATATTTCTTATGAAAAGTAATTGCATGCGTATAGAAACATCGGATGACATCTTCCCTTTGGCAAGAGAATGTATGAATAACGCTTTAGTCTTGAAATTACCTGTCACCTGCGGCAACTGTAACATTGCCTGACCAGATGAAAAATCACACAAATGTTGACATTCTCTGTCTTTTAACTTCTCAGAGGTCTGACTCATAAAAAAGGTGTGGCAGCTCATTGAAAGGGATTCTTTCTCTACATCAAAATGATGCCTAAATTACTGATAAGTGTCACTATAAATGCAAACACCATTAAGAAATCGAGGGCTAAGTGTGAAACTGTAATATATTAGGTTAATAATATTTACCTATTTTAGTATCAAACTTTCATCAGGTGCCTATGTAAAACAAAAACGAAGTCGTTTCTTTTTTTTTCTACACCTGTCCTAGACTGAGAACAAGTAGGCAGATTAGGCATACGATATTTATAACTGACGCACGCCAAAATGTTAAGAGGTGTTGAACTTCGGCGCTTGTTAAGGGTAGGAAATGCACTCAGATTAATGCTCAAGGTGCGATTCCGCATCTACTCGTCTACTCGACCCAGGGACGAGTTTCGTAGTAAAGTGTTACTCGGCCCAGCCAATTTATACCCGGTCAGGACGAGTGGACGAGTGCTTTTCCTGATCCCTGCATGTTATTTATAATATATATATATATATATATATATATATATATATATATATATATATATATATATATATATATATATTATGTTGATACACAAACAAATGCACATACTTGCGTTTCCAACGGAGTTAAGAAATACTACAGAAACTGTGTTTTCGGAGGGAGTCAACTCTTCGCATCCCTGCCCAGTGTGTCAGCTACAAAATGTACTTCTGCAGCTATTGTAGCTATTCATGATCCTCTTTGGAAACTGATAATTGGCTTCTTTTTCTGAGCTTCTATTTTCATTCATATTGATTAAATTAATGAAAGACACATTTATGATTTAAACATGAAACTTGGTTTAAATGAAGAAAGTAGAACAGCATAAATATCGCAAGGCAAACCTCTCGAACAGTGAACGCGCTGCCATTGAGTCACCGGCGAGTGGATTGAAACTGGCCGGGTATAAGTTAAGCGTAATGACAAACCAACAAAAGGTAACATTTCGATTTACTTACAGTTGATCTAAGTCATTATTATGATTTTTACCATTGCTACTGATCATAAGATTGCTTTTATCCTCAGTCTCTCTCTCTCTCTCTCTCTCTCTCTCTCTCTCTCTCTCTCTCTCTCTCTCTCTCTCTCTCTCTCCCCGTTGGTCTGTTTGTCTGTCAGTTTTACCATCACAGGTCTAGAGACATCGTCGCATGCCACAGGCGAAAATCCGCTTCGCTCGTTTTCACGCATTTTTGCCCCTAGCGTGCGAAGGTGGTCCAGAGAGAGAGAGAGAGAGATGTGGATTAACTGAAGTAAAACTGACATGCTTACTGACCAACCAACAGGGTGAGAGAAAAGGATAGGGACCCTCAGACATTGGGTGATTTTCTCATTCAGCAGTGAACGAAACGATGTATGTTAAAAGGGATGGAGTGTCGTGTAGCCAAGGAAAAACAATGAAATATTGATATTTGGAAAAATGAAAAAAAAAAAAAAAAACATCAAATAGATTAGAGCATATGTGTGCCGCCTAACCATGGAAATTACAGTACGGCCTTCCTCGTCTCGACAGACTATTGTAAATTTGGATCATTGGTATTGTGTAACACTGTAACAAAATCCTTGGAAAGGGTACACATACCAATATAACGACGCTGGTTCCTCTAGGTTACTTGGTGTAAGTTCAAGTGCAAGGTTTTGATCCAGCTCAATTTTTTTCTCTCTCTCTCATTCCACAGATTTCCGCATATTTGTGTCACTTATGGCAGGGGTGTCAAACATACTGCCAGCCAGACTCATTATTTATTATTATTATTATTATTATTATTATTATTATTATTATTATTATTATTTATATCAAATCTGGCCCGACATAGCAAATGGGTTTGTCACCCCTGGATTATGGTATGAGAGAGAGAGAGAGAGAGAAATCAGAGGGTATTTTGATTAAATGGTGTACCATGTTTAATTAATTTAGAAAACTGGGATAATTGTTGGATTTTTCATTTTTTTAAAATTGTAATAATGATACATAAATAGGAATTCATCACTGATCTAGATAGCACAGAAACAATTGTCTATCGTTGAACCATAATTATATGTGTATTAATACTCTGTGTGCGAATCACAATTTTATATAACAACATTATAGGTATATCAAATTGCTGTATTCCAACACTTGAAAAGCAATGTTATTTTTAATATATATATATATATATATATATATATATATATATATATATATATATATATATATATATATATATGTGTGTGTGTGTGTGTGTGTGTGTGTGTGTGTGTGTGTGTGTGTTATGGTATGGTGAAGTCTCCCGGAATATGTATTTCACACGACTATGTTGTATGAAGGTGTGAAGTGATTTTGGCTATGAATTAAGACGTATTCTTATATTCTTATGTATAAACCTATGTATCCCTTGATAACTAATCCTTTTATGTATCTGGCTCTATGAATCTACCTATATATTATCGTGTTTGAATTCTTATATTGATTAAAATAAACACTTTTCAACGCTAATTTCAGAATTATGTTTAATATTTGCTATTTTGTTTTCACAGAATGAGCTTCCACCTTGATCTTGCCATCCTTGTGTTTGACTACAAGGCAGGTCACATAGATCGTTTTTATGTTGTGTTTTACTACAAGGCAGGTCACATAGAACTTTTTATGTTGTGTTTTACTACAACGCAGGTCACATAGATCTTTGTATGTTGTGTGTTACTACAAGGCAGGTCACATAGATCTTTTTATATTGTGCTTGATTACAAGGCAAGTCACATAGATCTGTTTCATGTTGTGTTTTACTAAACATCAGGTCATATAGATCTTTATTATGTTGTTTTACTACAAGGCAGGTCACATAGATCTTTTTATGTTTTGTTTTACTACAAGGCAGGTCACATAGATCTTTTTATGTTGTGTTTTACTACGAGGCAGGTCACATAGATCTTTTTATGTTGTGTTTTACTACAAGGCAGGTCACATAGATCTTTTTATGTTGTGTGTTACTACAAGGTAGGTCACATAGATCTTTTTATATTGTGGTTGACCACAAGGCAGGTCACATAGATCTATTTCATGTTGTGTTTTACTAAAAGGCAGGTCACATAGATCTATTTCATGTTGTGTTTTTCTACAAGGCAGGCCACATAGATCGTTTTTATGTTGTGTTTTAAAACAAGGCAGGTCACATATCTTTTTTATGTTGTGTTTTACTACAAGGCAGGTGACATGGATCGTTTTTATGTTGTGTTTTACTACAAGGCAGGTCACATAGTTCTTTTTATGTAGTGCTTAACTACAAAGCAGGTCACATAGATCTATTTCATGTTGTGTTTTACTGCAAGGCAGGTCACATAGATCTTTGTTATGTTGTGTTTTACTGCAAGGCAGGTCACATAGATCGTTTTTATGTTGTGTTTTAGTACAAGACAGGTCACATATCCTTTTTATGTTGTGTTTTTCTACAAGGCAGGTCACATAGATCTTGTAATGTTGTGTTTGACTACAGGGCAGGTCACATACATCGTTTTTATGTTGTATTTGACTACAAGGCAGGTCACATAGATCGTTTTTATGTTGTGTTTTACTACAAGGCAGGTCACATAGATCATTTTATGTTGTGTTGTACAACAAGGCATGTCACATAGATCGTTTTTATGTTGTGTTTGACTACAAGCCAGGTCACATAGATCGTTTTTATGTTGTGTTTTACTACAAGGCAGGTCACATAGATCGTTTTTATATTGTGTTTTACTACAAGGCAGGTCACATTGATCTTTGTAATGTTGTGTTTGACTACAATGCATGTCACATAGATCGTTTTTAATTTGTGTTTGACTACAAGGCAGGTATTTACAAAGTTGAGAGATATCGGTCAATCCAGCTCAAAGCTTCGAGAGATTTCATTCCTATATTTACTCGTTTCAGGTCACAGATGGTATAATCATGCGTGTATGCAAAATACTGATCACTTTAGGATTTATTGGTAAGTATCATTGATTGATGAATAATATCCATTGAATTAATATTAACAACTACTCCTTAGTATTACATCCTGTTATGACAAAATATATTGCTAATTTTTAACTATGTAGTACTTCGTCTTGCTTAGCATGTAGTGAATAAAATCATAGATAAAAGATAACAAAACCATTTAACAATACTGGAGAATTGTTTAGAGATAAAATGGAAAATAATAAATAAAAGACGTTAGATCAGAAGAAATTAAGCGTTGAATGGTTGACAGGAAAATAAAACTACGATTACTTAGAGCACAAAGTAAACACCAAAAAAAAAAGGTTTAAAAAATAAACTTGATTCTGTGAGTTTGCAGAATAAATTCATTGTCAGTGGTGTTACGACTCTATGGTCTAAGAAAAATGTAACAGAAAGAAAGTGAAACCAACAAATCAAGTAAAAATCAACAAGCAATTTATTACTAGATAATTAAAATGAAAAATCAAAAAGTCACTTACAATAATGTGTTTTGAAATCCTAATAATCCAATAAGAATGATTGTTCTAATCACAAGTCCTAAATATAGAATGTTCCGAATTCACTGCTGTGTCCTTGAATGTTATGATGTGTTAATGGTCTCCAAAGTCCTGATGTACTAGAAATCTTGATGTGCTGATGTCAAAATGAAGTATTCCAAAATCTCTGAATAAGTTCACATAAATTCCAAAATCATCAATTAAAAATCCAAAATCCAAAAGTTTATGAGCACTGTTATAATCCAATGAATATTTAAAAATAATTCCTCTCTTAGAATTTGGAATGAATTTTCGCAACTGTAATAGCTCTTTACAAGACTGATGGTAATGTCAAAACTGAATAAATGTCCACCAAACATGGCATATATAAAGATTGGTCACATGACAGAATGTTCTAGAACATGAGTCATCTTAATGGAATTTTTACTTGTTAACAAAAATCAACCTTGACCTTCAAATTGAGAAAACATATTGATCAAAACAACCTAATTCAAGGACACTAGTTAAACATGTTTTTCCTGATAACATTAAGATTTAAGCAAATATTAAAGTGAAGAAACATTTATAATTTCCTAAAATATTTATAATATTATATAAACATCATACATAACAGTGGGAGAATATTCAATGCTGCCTTTTAAAAGTTTTAAGGTAGTATTCACTTATAGGACGAGTCTATCTGCAAACTGCACAGACCCAGATCTGTTGTTGCAGAATGCACCGGTAGATCTGTGCCTATGCAGTTTGTTAGCAGTAACCAGCTGAACAAACAACATAGATTCTGATCTGTCCACGCACTATGCGACGACATATCAGGGTCTATATTGTTTCTATTTGGACTCGACTTATAACTAAGTATAAACGGTAGTGATATGAACCATCGAATAGATCGCAACAATTGAATTTTTTGTTCTTAGTACATAGGATAGTCAAATAAAAAGTGTAAAGTTTCAAACTGGAATCGAGATAAACAAGAGGGTGTTATATGTATAAGAAGGTTATTTACTGAGTATTGAAAAATACTGAACCCGAGGTCATGCGTCGCAGGATGCCCGAACTTGCGAGGGTATTATACGCCACATGAACGAGGGCCCACTATTTTTCAATACACAGTCAATAACCGTCTTATTGTATACTTTAAACAAGCATATTAATCATTCAGTTATGTTATAGGAATAACACGATTGAAACACAACATTTTTCATATATCGTTCATATTATGAAAGAAACATGAAGACAGCGCAGTAATACACGTTACTTTACTGCTATGGAAGCATACCCGTACATGGGGTGATTTTCTCATTCAGCAGCGAGCGAAATAATGTTTGCTAAAAAGGATGGAGTGTCAAAGACACACAACGAAATATGGATATTAGGGAAAAAATGACGCATTACATCAAATAAAATTGAAGATGCCATTATGAAATAATGAGCCAGAACAATTCAATTCAGGGTATTGTGGTCCATTGGTCTTGGATAATACCTTTAAAAAGGTTATAGATTCATGTTGTAGTCACTTGTGTTTCATTCCTAGTACAGGATTAAACAATGCTATTCAGACAGGATAAAAGTGCAATGTTTACGTGAAATTGAAGTTGTTGATTGATACACTGTATCAAAGGTCAGTTTAACTCTCTCTCTCTCTCTCTCTCTCTCTCTCTCTCTCTCTCTCTCTCTCTCTCTCTCTCTCTCTCTCTCTCTCATTTACTAACAGCAGCAACAAGCGATCACTAGCCGTGTATTTTCAGTATTTTTAGAAATCACATTTTTTGTTTTCCTGGCAATTTGTGTATTCAGGTTTTCTCTATTTAATTGGATGTTATTTTCTGTTTTTGATGGATGAGAGCTAGATCTACTGATTCTACGGGCATTGGTGTCGGGTAGAAAGAGTTACAGTTATTGTCAGCATCTGGTGGCCATCAGATTTATAACGTGGTCAGTATTCGACATTTCCGTCGCCATTTTTATTTAGCCGTAGCCAGAAGTGGTTCATTGAAAGCTGGCACGTGTTTACCATATATATATAAGCGATGAATATTGTTTACTAACCTACGTTCAATACCGCTCGATATTCATCGGTAGGTAGCAGCAACATTAACTAATGGAACTGTTTATAAAACAAATAAGAAGAAGAAAATATATGACGCAGTTGCTCCTTCTTTTGAAGGTCGATACCAATTAGGTTGCCATTCTATCACCGGAATTCAAACCAATTAGGTGTGACATCTAACATTTGCAAACAGTACTTCCAATATACATATTCATGTAAACGTTTGTAAATTCAGCGGATTCTTTTGTGTTTATTGTTTGTTTTGCTTGTCTCTGTTTTTAAATTGTATCTGACAAAGACTGAATGAGTGTCTAAAGCGCTTTTCGTTGTCAGTATTTTTTGTTGGTACATATACATACATCTATTTTTGTTTGTTACACACACACACACACACACACACACACACAGACATATATATATATATATATATATATATGTGTGTGTGTGTGTGTGTGTGTGTGAGAAACACTAACCTTTGCAATACAGATGATAATTGCAGATACACTGCGAAGAGTAATTTTTATAAGTAAAACGTAAACAACAGCTACATTGCAAACAAAATGTTATTTTGGCTAAATGACTGAGCACTTGTTTGCCTTTTTAGCTGATTGTGCTGAATTTTATGTGTCACTAGGTCAGTACACTAAACATTATTAGTCATGTCGCCATTTTTAAATCTGGTTATGATAGAGTTTCATAATATTAAAGAAATGTACACAATGTGGGATTTCGGACTACTTGAGACAATGTCCTTCCACACTATCCTTGTGACAGACTTTGCATAATCAACAAGATTGACCCGAGGAGTTTGAAATGTTTGGACTGTAGCTGTTATTTTCTGTATTACTTGTATGTATATATATATATATATATATATATATATATATATATATATATATATATATATATTGCCAGCCATTTCTGGGTTCAGTAGCAGTCAGGAATCTGGATGAAACAGTGAGAGAATGGCCACGGGAACAAGAGATCCACTAAATATCAATGCTCGGCACGGGTTCGGTACGGTGCATACCATACATGTTGTACTATTGTGTAATTTGTTAACACGTGTTATCTGACCTAAATTTAAAGTTCAAATTGGTTTTCTTTTACGTTCTTTATAACTTATGGACATATTACGTTACAGAACCAATGAGAATATTCTGAAGCCTTCTTTTTCCTCTCATCATCAGAATTGCATCGCTATTTTACAGAAATTGAAGAAACTAGAAGCTTGTTATTGTTGTGGGTTTAACGCCATTTTTCAGCACATGAAAGGCTATACATGGCGGCCAGTATATTTGGTGGAGGAAGAACCCAGGAAAAACCCGGGAAGAACCACCGACTCACGGGAAACTACTGGCAAGCTTTCTCACGTAGCCACGTTAGCCGAGCCCGAGACTCAAACCCACGCAGACAGAATTGAGATGTGTGAGTGATCTGTAAATGCGAGCGCCTTAGACCACTCGGCCACCCGTGGACCCAAACTAGAAGCTAAACATGTCAACAGTATATACGCAGAAAAAGAATATATATGGCGCAGTTTCTCTTTCTTTTGTAGGTCGATATCAACTAGGTTGCCATTTTATCTTAGGACGATTGTGAAAATTAAGCTTTGTCTTCACACTAGCGGTGCTGAGAGATGAGTCAAAGGGAAAAATGTAGAAACCAAATTTCCCTCTGTCATCCCACTTTTGATGTGTGTTTAAAAATTCTAACCGTGTGTACTTGTGCGCTATCAATTGGGTTTTTATGTATGTCTTCAATTGTGCTGTTGTTATGGTAACAAGTGATCAAACATGGCAAATTTGACTTTATATGAACATATTTTGGCGAAATAAGCTCATATTATATGTGCAGTTTGTATATGTGTAATGTGTAAATCATATGCTATGTAACCTTTCAAAATAGTTAAAAGTTATTACGATATAACGGCTGTTTATTTAACTTATTTCTATTTAAAGACGAGGGATACTGTTTAGCGAACAGATATCAATAAAATAATTACTACATATCTTATTTAGACGGTATTTAAAGACACTATCAAACTTGCCATTTAAAATTCCCACTTCAGCTTGAATTTTCCCGCATACCTTTCTATCTAGTTTTCTAGGTACGTAAATGCATACGTTCATATATACATACATACCAGCATGCATTCAAAGGATTAAGTCTTACTTACGATTATCCACTATGTAACACAATTTTTGTTCCTGGGTAGTAAGTGTTATTTCGTAATTGCTTATGCCTAAAAAGTATAGAAAATGGCTATTTTATTCCCCACAAACTTTGCTTTTGTGACCAGGACAGTGATATTTTGAAATTTACCTATTTCCAATGCGAAAACGGGCGAATTTGTGTCTTTTCGTTCACATAAAGTCAGAAAGGAAAAAAAAACATATGAATAAAAATTAACATGTATTTATAATAAAGTAATACAAAAATGATTACAAAAGATTTAGAAGTGAGTAGTTTGTCGAAATTTACGATTATACCGTAAATCACTTTCACGAATCAGCCCCCAAATGTAGTCTCCCATCATGTTCTCGTTATACTGTCCTTGGTAGCGGCGTTCAAAGTCCAGGTGGAAGCGCTCGCCTTGCTCCTCCAAATACGCTCCCATGTTCTCCTTGAATTTATCAAGATGAGCATCAAGGATATGGACTTTGAGGGACATCCTACAGCCCATTGTGCCGTAGTTCTTCACCAGAATCTCAACCAGCTCCACATAGTTTTCGGCCTTGTGATTGCCTAGGAAGCCCCGAACCACTGCGACAAAGTTGTTCCAAGCCGCTTTCTCCTTACGAGTGAGCTTCTTGGGGAATTCATTGCACTCCAGGATCTTCTTTATCTGTGGTCGGACGAAGACACCGGCTTTGACCTTGGCCTCAGACAGCTTAGGGAAGAAGCCTTGAAGGTACTTGAAGGCTGCCGACTCCTTATCTAGAGCTCTGACAAATTGTTTCATAAGGCCCAATTTGATGTGCAGTGGCGGCATCAGCACCTTCCGGGGGTCCACCAGTGGCTCCCACTTGACGTTGTTCCTCCCCACAGAGAACTCGGTCCGCTGTGGCCAGTCCCGCCTGTGGAAGTGCGCCTTGGTGTCCCTGCTGTCCCAAAGGCAAAGATAGCAGGGAAACTTGATAAAACCGCCTTGGAGACCCATCAAGAATGCCACCATTTTGAAGTCTCCTATGACCTCCCAGCCGTACTCATCATACTTCAAGGAGTCCAGCAAGGTCTTGATGCTGTTGTAATCCTCTTTGAGGTGCACCGAGTGAGCCAGAGGAAGAGACGGGTACTTGTTACCATTATGGATCAGCACGGCTTTAAGGCTCCTGGATGAGTTGTCAATGAAGAGGCGCCACTCATTCTGGTTACAGGCGATTCCGATTGCCTCGGACAGACTGGTCACATTGTGGCAGAAGCAGAGCCCATCTTGACGGGTGAAAAAGCTGGAAAAAGGTTGGTGACGCTTCCTCTGATCTGCGACTTGAACACTTTCATCCAACAAGTTCCATTGCTTGAGCCTAGACGTCAAAAGCTCGGCATTGGACTTGGTGATACCAAGATCTCTAATCAAGTCGTTGAGGTCTTTTTGGTTGGGGTAGTATGGGTTTCTCTCCTCAGCTCCACCTCTGAAATTGTCATCTGGATCTACAACGTCTTCCTTGCTCTCTGACTTGCTGCTCTCTTCTAAAGACGGCTGCTCTCTCTCCGGAAGAGTGGGTACGGGGAGCTCATGGCAGTGTGGCACAGGGGCGATGGATGAAGGAAGGTCCGGATACGTGATAGTAGGTGCATTCTTGCCAGTCCGACGTTTAAAGGGTCCACCATGCAGAAGTAGCAGTTGCTTGAGTGGTCAGTGGGTTCCCGCCAAATTCTTAGGATAGCGAACTTCATGGCTCTCTTTTCCCCTCTGTACCATCCTACAAAAATACATTTATTTCACCTATGACTAATGTGTAAGAGATTCTCGCAACATTTTTCATATATGATATATTTTTTCAATAACATTGAAAATTGTAAAACATTTTAAAATTAAAAACTTTTACAATTTTAAAAATTGTAAAAAAATTTATAACATAAAATTCCGAGCAACAATTGTCTATCTTTCCTTCCAGAGTTTTTTTGCAGTGCTCGCAGGTGAAATGGGGTGCCCAGGGTTTGTCTTGATCCCTGACAGGCATGCCGAAATATGCTTTGTAGGCCTCACACATCTTAGCAGATACTTCCACGGAGTACTTGTTCGCTCTTGTCTTGATAAATTGGCCGCAGACATAGCAAAATGCGTCTACCGGATGCTTGCAGCCTCTTGATGCCATCTCTGAAAAATGCAGATATGTATCCACTTAGGCAGCTGGAACTAAACTGAACTGGTTGGCTTAAGGCCCCTGTATTTATACTACTATTTATATTACTGGAAAGTTCTAGAAAGTTCTAGAAGTTACTCCAAGTTTACTCAGCACTGAATCTATCTAGATTGTTCTGAAAAATAGGTAAATTTCAAAATATCACTGTCCTGGTCACAAAAGCAAAGTGTGTTGGGGAATAATAGCCATTTTCTATACTTTTGAGGCATAAGCAATTAGAAAATAACACTTACTACCCAGGAACCAAAAAAAAAATTGTTACACGGTTTTATATCATTATCTCGGTGAAACTGTGTAGGTACATTGGGGAAATAAAGCCATTCGGAATAGGGGTTTAGTTTTATTATACTAGAAATCGAAGTAAACGTTAATTTTCTCAATAATACAAAACTTTCCTATGCAGGTATTGGGGGAACCAAATTTATTCTGGCATTAATGGAGGGCCTTGACAATAGTGGTGCTATCTTCATTGACGTTGCTGCCGATGAGAAAACATACATCAAAGTCTTTGTACCATATATTAACCTCAACCAAACCATTACTGTTATGCCAGGTTTGCAGTCAATACGTTTAAGTGCAAGTTTAAACTTCATGGAAATGAACTGATTAAAAAAGGTATGTATGTGACTTCCTAAAGGTCTATTACTGTGTATGTCATGGACTTTGATAAAGATAACGCTTCTGAAGGCTACCTGGCTTTGCCTACATCAGTCTTATCGCTTGAATACTTAATCGTCACGGACCATGGCGATGCTGCACGATGGCTGCAAATGAATGAATTCATAATCGCTGCTCTAGAAGACAACACCAGAGTAACAATATCATTTAAAACTATTGGCATGATAAATATCAATGGTACGAACTATACACCAGGGGACATATATACTTCAAACATGTCGGAACTGAACACGTTACAGATCCAACACACTTATGATCTCACAGGAACATTTGTTCTGAGCAATAAGTTAATATCAGTGTTTGCGGGAAATAGGTGTGGTTTTGGTACAGTGTTAGGAGATGACTCAGCATGAAGTGGAACAAATGCTCCCGATAGGATCACTAGGACAAGAATATGTTACAGTACCTTTGTACCCCTCCGAATCATACAGATACAGAAATATATCTCCATTCAGCAATACTTTCGTGACCTTTGGACGACAAACTGTTGAACTTGGAAGTGGTGAATTCTTTGAAAGATGGGATACTAAACCGCAATATATAAACTCTTCCAAACCAGTACTGGTTATTGAATATGGCCAAGGTTATATAGGAGATCCACATATAAATCAAAGCAACCCGTCGATGATTACCTTGCCGTCCATTTCCAGTTATTCCATGAACTATGCTTTTGAGGTACCGATGGGACATGAATATGGTTATAACTTAATTTTTGTCCTAATGGATGCAAGTAACTCGGACAACTTTATGCTCGACCACAAAAGGTTCAATGCAACCCACAGATATGAGATCAAAATCTCCATTCAAAGAAATTATACTATTCTGGTGGCATATATTGAACGGGGAAAACATACAATATACCACCTGGATAACAAGGTCAGGCATGGAACGCTTTTTTATTTAACTGGAGCTTGGGGAAGCTATGGACTTCCTCTAGGATATTCATCGGAAGAAAACCTGCCATTCTACATTGACACTCTGCAGGAGATGAAGGCATCGTCTTGTCCTATGAACTGCAGTAGCCGAGGGAATTGCACGAATTGTAATTGTAAAATTAACGGAGTACTTAAAGGCTTATTTCTAGTTCTCATATCGATCTTCACTACTACATCCGTGGTGAGGAAGGAAACATCTTGATTTTAATACAGCTATAATTTACCTATATTGATTTTGTTGATGATGTTGTTGTTGTTATTATTATTGGTTTTGATCATCTTTAACAGTTTATGGAGTCTACATCTGAATAACTGAGGAATGTATAGATAAGTAAACCCTTCATTAGAACGATTAGATCTAGCAGTCTCGTACAAATAATCATCATCATCATCATCATCATCATCATCATCATCATCATCATCATCAGCACCATCATCATTTAACTGCATACAAATGATCTAATTAAGATCTACACGAGAATTGGAATCACCGTTATGTTTATACTGGATATGGAAAGCGCAATACTATACTGAATTAATCTGTGTGTTATCTGGGACTATCCAAAAATACGCATAATTTCATTTTTAAAATATTCTGTTTTAAATCGGGATCAACAGCAGGAAGAGGTTACTAATACAAAATATCGATATTTATAGCATTTTTAGCTATTTATAAGTATTCGTCATGTACGTAAACAGGAAAATGCTATTGTGCTAATGGATTTGGGGATGTTGACTGCTCACGTGAGATGAGGACACCACCTGAGGTGATCATTATTCCTAATGGAGGCATTTGCGACCTGCAAATGGAAAATTGTGAACATATTATTGTGCAAGGTCACAATTTTATGAACTCAGAGAACCTCTCTTGTCGATTCTTCCTGTTAGAGGTAAAGATATCCATTCTTATGCTCTTTATTTTCGAACTTTTAGATACAATCCTTGGTGTCCATGATTTACATATGTATTTTTTCCACAAAAGGAGATCTTTGCATGTGCCAGATTTTTAATTTTCTTCTAAACAGGGGATGGCAAGTTTAGTTATTGATATTATCAATAAAACAATGTAGTAACATGTGCACACACATTTTCATGACATTTATATCTTCCTGGGTAATTTTTTTAATAAATTTTCATTACATGTTACCTCGTATGCTGACCTACATTTTGGAGAATATATAGGAATCAATCGCACTATGAGTTATAGATGCATTTATCAATAATTTGAGAGAAAGAGAGAGAGGAGAGAGTTTCATATGTACATGCATCATAGTGTACATATGTACAGACTTATATTATGAACAGGTACACACATAATTATTTACATACTTAAAATAACAATGCCTAAATATAACACCGAAACCTTTTATCCGTGCCAGTGATCTTACCGCTTCCTAATTTTATAAACGCGTGTTGGACAACTTTACCTCGGTAGCAAGCAAAGTATTGACCATGTGATCAGTGACGAAAACAGAATTAGACGTTACAGGTAGTTTCAACACCACAATAATGTGATCGCTTCAGGTCGTCTTTGTCCGCAAGTCAAACTGTTAAAAGTATTTTATAAAAAAAAAAAAAAAAAAAAAAAACAGCTGATGGGAAAAAAAAATTTTTTCTCTTTCCTTTATGACACTTGGCTCGAAAAAATCGATAAATTTCGATTAATGAACATTTTGTCAGACTTGAATATTTACTCCAAATTAGAATTTCCACTGTCTTGGAATTGGCTTTTATTATTTGGCTGTTACTATTCAATTCCAAGACGAAGAGTGAGGCACATAAATCATGTGTGGAGAAGTAAAAAAAAAAAATTAGCCAGCCTTTCTGGTGGCTTATACGGGTTATTAGACTCCATATATGGAATTAGTTACTACGTAAAATTAGTGGTAAATAATCTCATATGCATTATAATGACAATATGAGCTGTGACGAGAGATCGGAAGCAAACACTCTTTAGCATTAGGCTCGAGGTACAAACTATCTATATGAAAACTCGGAATACGGTTTGCGTAGCTGACTAAAAGAACAACATGCAGTAATATTCTAGCTGGATTAGAACGATAACTGTCTGGAAATGAAGATGAATGTTCAACCTAACTACGTCGTTACTCTTTTGCTCCCCAAATCAAGGTAGGTTAGACCTTTAAACGCTTAGACCTTTTGCATGAAACCGCTGGCAACTTTTGTACGTCTCCACAGTTGGTTTATGCGCATCATGTTCTGTCTTGAAAATGGGCATTAATAGCGCAATAATAATGAGCAATTATCAATACCAAACAAACTAGGTCTAAATATTCTCGACCAAGATTTGGAGTTGAATAAAGTTTTATGACGGAGGGAGCATGCAATATGTTAGAAACATGTACTTAATTCAAATTGAAATAGGAATTCATTGGCTATTGAAAAGACAATCAATGTATTTAATTGCAGTGACATAAAGGTGCAAGAATATTTTATCCAAATTAAATTCAATCTTTTTATTATACTCTTTAAATTACGTAGCAAGGATAGATTATGCACAGGAAACATTCAGGATTCTGAGACCAAATTGCACCAAACAATTTTCCCTTGTTTTTCCGAAATACAAGATTTTCTTTTGACATCAAAAGATAAAATTCATCAATGACGTTGTGGGAGAAAATAAAATGTTTTAGTATAATTACTTGCACAACCATGAAATAAAACATAATCGTTGTAATTAAAACAGTTAAAATATTAAGGAATACGGCCTTTCATATGCTGGTTGTTTTCAGGTGACATTAAACTAAACGAGATTAATGCAAATTTCGACCGCTTATAACCCAGGGAAGAGAATAAATTCAACCACCATTTCCTGCCCTATTGGATTTAAAATTACAAACGATGTCGAATGCAAAACTCCAGAACACTCCACTGGTTACGATGAAGTTATTGCTTCTGCATACTAAATTCCATTGGTAATAATCGAGAACAAGTTAGCCTCAATTTCAGCTTCCTTACATACAATTCATCGTGCTTAGATTGTACTAAGGCTGGCTTCAACATATCATGCACTGTGAAGGTAAGTATGATGGATAATGGAAGCATATTTTAATCCTGTGCCATTATTCCTGATGTATATCAGTATTTAAACGAGCGAGTGTTAACATGTTGCAAGAAAGATTACATGGAAAGAAGAACAACAGAGTCTGGTAATCTTTTATGGCACATTCTGCTTCAAGAAAATATTTGCCATCACACTCAATCTTCTCTCGTTCTCTCGGACACAGCTGATTTTTTCGAGATAAACAAACTTAATTAGAAATCGCACTTTGGCCAAATCATAATTGGCTATTGACCTTAAATCAAACAAATGACATTCTCTAGCCTATCAGATAATTTACTTTGTTTGCATAGTCTATCTAGATTTTCCGAATGGCGTAAATACACAGTTATATTTATCAGGGGCCCGATTGTCCATCTTGATGAAATTTATAGAATAGAAGATTTTTAAGTCTACAGGTTTGTCCACTTGATTTGGAGACGCCATGTAATTGACAAAGTTGTCGGCTCTTTCTTTCCTTAATAATATGATTACATTTTAACCACATGATTCATCTAGGTAGCTATATACAATGTTTGTGTCCACAGCATTGCAAAATGGAGCTATATAGCATCGATTAAATTTAATCCACTGTCCGCATAATAAGATTTTTACAAGTTATTTTAAAATACCTTGTGAAAAGCTTATTATGCGGAAAGTGTACTAAAATTTAATCAATGCAAATACCTTCGGGCACGACTGGAAAAAGAAAGAATTTGTTATGGTTTTTGTGTTTTCTTTCTAATTCTTCTTAAAATTAAGTATATCTTATAATTATTATTAAGTTTGAAATGAAATAATTAGCTAAATTGACATATAATATCCAGTAGATACGTTTTGTTTGTAGTTCTAAAGAAGGGGCCTCAAAATTAAATGGTCAGTCTTGTTTATTACCACTTCATTTGAATATCAGTTTCCAGAGTGCATAGAATGGAATATAGTGTTTAAATTCCGAGTCCCGTATCATAAAGCAAGGAAATCTCCAATTTCAGCAAGACTGTAGTGAATGTTTTATCCATCTAACTGCCTTCAACTGACTATCCAAGTTTCTTCTAAATGCATTTTCTTTTCAAATGATAAAATTATTGACTGCGGTCAATCGGAACGTCCTTGCCTTTTCCATCTCATACTAGAAAAACCTCGAATGTAAATACTGATCATTTGGAATTGCCCTCAAGTATGTGGTTGTTATTACATCATAGTTGCTTTATTTACGTCACAAAAACTTGAAGACGTGTTATCCTAACAGCAATGTAACCATTAGTTTCAGGCTATTGAAACCGAATGATTTGTTTTTAATTACAAAGTTGCAGGAATTACATTAAAAATAAGTGCTGATATTTCATTGACTGTTGAAACGTTGTTGAGTGTTATTTTCAACAACTATCATTTTATAAGAAACTGCACTTTGCACATGTAGCCGGATGTTCGTCCGCCAAAATGTTACCAATTTGGGAAGTATCACAACGATTACCTCTCACAATCGGAACATTATCGGCCTTTTCCATTGCATGCTATGAGAAAAACTCGCATGTAAATAAAGGCCATTTTGAACTGCTCTCAAGGTTGTGGTTGTTAGTACATCATAATAACTTCATAACGTCACAATGAATAGATGACCTGTAATCACTAACAGCAACGCAAACAATAGTTGCAGACAATTGAAACCAAATGATTTCCTCTGTTGTTTTTTTTTGTTTTTTTTTTTGTTTTTTTTTTGTTTTTTTTTTTTTGGGGGGGGGGTTGTTCCAAAGTTGCAGGAATAACATTACAAATTAAATGTGCAGGTATTTCATTGATTGTTGAAACGTCGTCGGGTGTTATTTTCAAGACCTATAATGTTATAAGACTCTGTCCTTCGCACATCTAGCCGGATGTTCGTCCGCCAAAAACTTACCAATTTGGAAAGTATCACTAAGATTACCTCCGATTCTCTTTCATAGAGTCGAAATTAATCGACTCGCATGGGAAAGAGACGATGATGTTTCGAATGCTAATACGGTATAAAGTGCTTGGCAATTGACGAATCCTGAAATCAGAGATAACCACTGCTACTGTTTAGCATAACATTTTCTACAAAACCAGATATTTTCTTTTGAAGATTTTACCACTTTGGGAGTAAGTTTTGGTAAATAGTGCAAATGTTCCCTATATCTGGTGCAGATTTTGGAATTACCGTATATACTCGCTTATATGTTGAGTCCAATTACAAAGTGCACAGACCCAGATTTGTCGTCGCATAATGCGCCGGTAGATCTGGGTCTATGCAGTTTGTTAAAGTAATCAGTAGAACAACACAATATAGACCCTGATCTGCCAGCGCATTATGCGACGGCAGGTAGGGTCTATATTGCTTGCAGTTGGACTCGATTCGTAAGTGAGTATATACGGTATAACAGGTTCAATTTTTTCATGTTATATAGCAAAATTGGCCGAGACATTAGATCTTCATTGAACCACGACCCTTTATTGACAGACAAGCTTAGCACCCCGGACGCCATTACATTTACGTAATATATCTCACATAGCCCGGCTTGAAAGTGGGTCTCGCTCCGTTAAAATGTTCAATATACAACTATTGACTAATAACTGGTGGTAGGTAGGTGACGCTTAATGATTCGTAAACTAGGATTGTAAAATTGTGACCGATGTGCAATATCTAATAACTTAATAACTGATAAAGTCTTGATATGATTATCTCTTGGTAAGGTTTTTCAGATTATTCTAGTTCACATATACAGTCCTGCTTTACCTTGTTGTTTGCACCCACCCCCACCCCAACCCTCTTTTAAATTTATCTGTGTTGTGTTTGTTACCTATTGACATGGTGTTCAAAACCAGCCGCTTTTAATATTAAACGATACCGCGAAGAATCCAGCGGAACGGTTTGTTGAGCCACTATTTTATGTATATTTTATCTATAGCCTAATATATGTGTCCTTACACTACCACACTTACTGTCACCTACGTTCATACCTACCAAATTCAGTTCTGTCTATCTATATATCTAGTTGCCTTTGAAGCAGTTGCAGTTGCGAGTTCCTGTAATATAAATTGCTGATGATTACATTTGCTGAAAACGTAGCTGTTGTTGCTTTAGTGTTTTTTGGGTCGTTTTCTATGTTAGGGTGTTTTTGTTTTTGCAACAGTGATCAACAGCATATGCCGAGTGCAAGCAATTGCAGCATTCCTTCGCTGGTACCTCTTTTTGCAAACTCGTCATCGTTGTTAAAAAGTTGTCGCAGTTGTTTTCGATTCGATATGTCACAATATCTACAACAACCTTAAAACAAACTAAATTTTGGCGCCCTGCATTGCAAAAATTGCTCTAATGAGGATAGGAACTATAGTAAATTAAAAAAGTACAGCAACTACATCTACCCTTTGAAAAGGTTTGTCATCAAAAACTTAGACCGCATCAACTACATCAACTCAAAAGATTTCAACTGCCATAACACCTTCAAAAGCGACTAAAACTAAGAAAACTACATTTTTTGCAACTACTTTCTCAGATACTTGAGTCACATCAATTGATTTTATTTCGACAGACTCAAAAATGTCAGAAACGCAATCTACAGGAGCACCTTCATCTTTAATCTTACTGAGTACTGATATAGGTACCTTAATGTGGACGACTGAACCAACAGCAACTATTCAAAATAGACAAATTGCAACTTTTGCAACTTCTTTCGTATGCAACAACTACAACACGAATTAATTTATAAACGAAAACTTCGTCTAGAACAACAACAACAACAACAACTCAGGCTGAAACAGAAAAAGAAACCTCGGCAACAACAACTTTGACTACAGAGACAACTCCAGCGACCCGATCAACAACTTCAATAAAAGCACTGATTGCAATAACAACAGCACCTCGTCTGCATGGGCCAATAATGAAACCTGAAGTAAAACCCGAGGTCCAGATGATCTCATCGGGCGAGAATCAGCTAGTATTTCATTGCGATTTCAGACCATCGACCAACCGCTTAGTGTTTTACCTTGTAACGTAGTACAGAAATAAGATAACGGAAGAATTAAAGCTGAAAACCTCTGTGGAGACAAGATATAATAATGAACATGAATTTAGATTCATAACTTCCCTGACGGAAAAAGATGTATTACTAGGAACCACGGTAATGAAAATAAAATGTGAAAATAAGTATAAAGTAAACGTGTTTATGTCATAGGTACATTGAACTAAACATATTACAACATAGATTAAACGTAGATTAAACATTTTGCATTGTAGTATATCGAAATCCAGATGGCATGCGCATACTGCCTAGAAGACCCCATATAGTTCTTTTCATTTTCAAAATTTTGAGTAGGGAAAATAATTTGTAATTAAGATTGTTTGTTGGATCCAAAGAATATATTAACATGCATTTGAGTTGTAGATATTGAATATTTTTCAAATAATTGGTCTGACGAATTTGCAAAATTTTTTTTTTTTTTTTTTTTTTTTTTTTTTTTGCTTCTACTGGTCTTAATTTTTAAAATCAAATTAACTGGAACAAATCCTGCAAGCATCGAACGTTTAATTCAAATTACTTTTGTGTCCCTGGTTTCAATGGCCATTTATTTATAGCTCGTAATAATAGAAGATCTTAACAGTTAATTCAAACCAATGTTGGTAAACTGTTTGAGCCATGATCCGCTTTTTAGTCGGAAGGATGAAAAAAATGATAACTTTTAAACTAAACTCATTGTTATGTCTGTGTTGCCGGAGTTTATGATAGCTTCTAAGTAGGAAATTTCTTTATATCGATATCATAAAAATGTTTGACGTTTTACATGTATATTGGACTTTATTTTAGTTGATTGGCGCCGTCAGTGTCTCGACACAGCATGTGACATTATCTAGTGAAATATTTTTTTGCTGGAATCAAGCTGATTATATCCATGGATAGCAAAATGGATTTTTGAAACGAGAAATATATAGTTTGAAGAATGAGTATATTTGTTGCCGATGATAAAATAGTTTGCATATCAGTAAACAGTATATTTAGTATACCTTACACATCGAACTTCTTTGCATATTGGGCACGTTTGACCACAAAGTCCACAAATTGTTTGAAAATCTCAACAAAAACACAGTCAGTAACATTATTGCAGTATTCCGAAATAAAAACGTACAATCAAACATTTTTTTGTTAACATCCCAGTTGTCATTTCGTAAAAATAAAATGACACTAATATTGATATTACTTTTTTAAGCTTTTGTGTTTCTTGTTCTAGTTTTGTTAAAAAGTTTATCCTTTAAGTATGACTATTTTATTTTATTTGTAAAATAACAGTTTTGTATTCTTAACAGCTGTAAATGTAGAAAAACCACCTCTTTATCGTCACTAAAATCCCGGCGTAATGTATATCGAAAATTCACCCCTTGTACCAAGCAAACACAATGTTAAGTTTATCAAAAACTACCCAACAACTTCCATGCTTCAAACTACAAATCACTACCAAACTGGCCTAGGGAGTAGTATATGTGTATTTGCGGACAGTGTCAAGGGAATCAGTCACACGAGTGCAGTCCCGACTCACGAAAGTTCTGTAATGACAAAGGACTAAATGATAGTCTGGCAGCCGATTGTAGCAGGCAAATCACCACGGACCCAACGACAACAATCGAGCTTGATGCAAAAGATTTAAAAGGAATATATGAAGGGAAATATACCCAGGCTGTATGGATGTTAAAACTCTGATGCTTATATTCTGAGAGCAAAAGTGGGCCAGAATGGTCTGTACAGTTAAATATCATATAGGTTCCATAATGAGGCTTAACCATCTTGCACAAGTTGCAAGATTTATAAACTAAGGATTTTTTGTGCCAGGGTGTATATTCAAGCTTTGTGTTTGCTTAGTATTACTCCCGGAAAGACAGGAACAACACAAATCAAATAAATGTAATAAACGTTTGGCTCCCAAATATGAATCGATCAATGAGAGAAATGGCGTTTAACAAAATAAATTATATGTGAAATGATGTCTGTTGAAAAGCTTAAGGTAAACTATAGTATTGCCATTGAGGAATCCCACATAAAAGTACATATATCATAAATATAAAATATGTTGGCAAAATATGATCATAAACCACTTGACCATAACTGAATGTGTTTTTTGTATGTATATGGAACATAAGAAAAATCTAAATACTTGATTCAAAATGACTTTTAAGTAACAGTAGTTTCTTTTTAAACCTTTTAAAACTTGTCAAAATGCAGAGTTTACCTTGTACAATGACTCACCTAACAGTACATCCTTTCGTAAAATGAATGGAAAGTAGATAAACTATTTTAATTTTCAGAATTTTGGTGTAACGATTTGTAACTTGTTTTCTTTTGAATTGATTGAACGAATACTCCTCCTAATCGGACGAATAATCTATATATTAATCATTCTATTTTCAGAAGACGTTAAAGATGATGAATTTTACACATGAAAGCGCAAAACATGAATGTTTGTCATACCTTAATAATTCCAGGCTCTGCAGGAAATGCTCCGCTATTCCTTATATTGATCATATATCTTATGTAAACACATGTCCAAAGGATGCATTAGTATGTCTGAAATAATATGTATACTGATTTTACTTTAGATATACATCAACCAGCATATATACAGATCTAGTACGATGTAAATATTTTTAAGATATATAGTTAACATGCATACATACATACATACATACATACATACATACATACATACATACATACATACATACATACATACATACATATACATACATACATATAAATCAGCTAGCTCACTAATAATCTCATTTACTCGCTAATTCACCAACTAGCTCACTCATCTATTTACATACTAGCGAAAATGGCAAAGAGCAGAGAAAGTACGAAAATAGACGGAGAAAGAACATAAGTATGATGAAATAGTTTTCTGTCCATATTTTATACTTACACACATGCATCATTTTCGTTCTCAGTGACCCAGAATTAGTAAAGTTTGACAACATTTATTGCGGAAGCATTTTGGCTGTATAGCAGTGTAATTACACAGTGTAAATAATCAATTACACCTATAAACTGTTAGGATTCAAAAGCATGAGATCCCCATACAGATATCTACTGAATCGGATATAGTTTGTTATGTTTTTGAGACCTAACATTAATACATCCCCTTCATCAAATCAGTAACACCAACAAGTATATGTATGACTCTTTATCGGGTTTACTATAGTATTTCATTGTGACGTTTGCTTCGTACAATGTTAATTGTCATTACAAGCAGTTACATATATTACAAGAACCCAATCAAATATCAGCATTGGCAGAGTAACGACGAGGGAATAAAGCCGTATACAGAGAGAGAGAGAAAGACAGAGAGAGTGAGTGTGTACATTGTACGTAAATAAATGAGGATAGCTGGCATTTGATTTAATCGGTGAGTCATTCTCTTAAATCAATCAGATCGTATACAGTGACACATTTAGTTTCAGGGCACAACTCTATTGTTTGTTTTGGTTGGTTTACATGTCTATTATATTTATATCTATTTTGAGACATCGTTCTTGCTCTCCTGTTTTGAAGGTATATTTCATTTCTCGGTTCAACCTTTGTGTGTATCTTTGTTTTAGTATGCTCGTGGTAACATCTGTGCTTTATGGTCCTACGCACATATACTTTGCGTTATAATTGAACAGTCTAAACGATGCTGGTATCGAGTATTTCCACAATCCCTCTTGCTTGTTGATTTTTTAGTACCGCAATTATAGCATTTTATGAACCACACATTCAAAATTATTAGCAATGTTTTAATATCATTTTGTATTTCAGAATGAGGTATACAAGGGTTCTGTTACAGTTCCTGGACCACACTTCTGAAAATCCTGTGGCCTAGCACTCAAATGCTACTTTTTGCCTTATGCAGCACTAAGGTAGGTGACCTCGAGATCACACAAACACTCACACACACACACACACACACACACACACATATATATATATATATATATATATATATATATATATATATATATATATATATATATATGGCGAAGTTGTACATAGTAGATACATACTGAAAGGACGATATAGCAGTAATATGAATTAATCAGTGAATCATTTTATTTTATTCGCTCTAAAAACATCAAACTAAAATTAACTTGTGTCCTCGTGTTGTCAGTATATATTTACTACATTATAACAGCTGTGTACGAAATGAAAAATTATGATCCACATACTGTAACTAGTTACAAAATATCATTACTAAATATTTGGAGATGTATTCTCAACTCCAGGTAAGATTACCCCAAAATGTCTTGCACAACGACAAATGGCTTCACTATAGATTGAGTAACTATAAGCACATTCTGTTGTAATATAAAATGCGCATGTCCAAATTGTACCTGGATTATGTAAACAAACCCAACCAAATTTATAAATGAACAAACTTCTTTTGTGGTTGTACTATAAAGCAAATACAACAGGTATACAAGTTCTTTAGTATAATGCTCAATATAAGAAGTAAATTCGTTACTGGCATGTGTTATTAGCATGCGACGCCTTTCCTATATAAGCGCGTGAGTAAAAGCAAATACTCCGGATTTTCATATTTTAATTAATCAATAAACAATAATACATTTACTCTTTTGTTTGAATGCTTGTTTGTCTGTTATTTTATTTTCTCTTCCATTCGTTTGCTTTTCATATATTTTTTTTTTCTTTTTTTTTATCCTCAATAACATTTTTGATGTTCCTTACACTTTATTTACTTTTGATTTGCTTTTGTTTTGTAATGTACGTCGAATGAGAAATATTGTATCGTTCTACGGCACTTACATTCAAACCTTTCATCAGCAAAGGTTTCCAATATAAAAAAGAAGCCATCGAATATCCACGATCAATTTCATGTTTGTTTGTGCAAAATATTTACAACGTCAGTAAACACTGTTACGCATTTCCAGCTAACTTGCTGAGTTTATAATTTTGCAACTGTAACACTCTTCCATTTAGTTGCAAATTGTGATTTTTAGTCAGTTGTTAAAACAGTTATAGGGGAAAATGGCTGATTTCTAGACATTTTTATTTTCCTTGGAACGTTTATATTCTTGAGGGCGGTAGCTTTCGTAATAAGTAGTTCGAGTATCCAAAAGAAAATGGTTGTTAATCATCTATTAGTCTACTAATTTGATCTATTAATGGTTGTTAATCATCTATTAGTCTACTAATTTGATCTATTATTGGTTATTAATCATCTATTAGTCTACTAATTTGATTGCTCTACTATTCGTACAAATATTTTGCTCATAGATCTGCAAGATATGTTCGTTCGTATATACTATTACAATGTCCCTGCCCTCATAGAAATGCAAACACCAAACCCATTAGCATTCCCATATATATATATATGTGTATGTGTATATATATATATATATATATATATATATATATATATATATATATTGTGTAACATCATAGCTGCATACGTGTAGTGAAGTGTGAATTCTTACAGTCCGCAAGATCCAACTGTACGAAAGATTGATTTAAACGGCCTGTAAGTGCTTTACGAAAGTAGTTATACTTAGCCCATGTAACTAGATGTAAATATTTGTCATAACGAAGACGCAGAAGGCTACCTGGCTTTGTCAACATTAAGCTTATTAACCTAATACATAGTTGTAACTGACTATGGTAACTACGATATATGGAATTCAACGAGTGAATTTGTAATCGCTGCCGTTGAAAGCAACACGGTGGTAAGAATATCGTTTAAAACTAATGGTACCCAATGTATTAATGGTATGATCTATAGATAAGGAGGCACATATAACCTAACCATGTCAGAGTTTGACACGTTACGGATTCAGAACGTTCACGATCTCACATGGACATTTGTTCGAAGCAATAAGCCAATAGCAGTTTTTTGCTAAAGATAGGAGTGGGTATGGTGTACCTGGTGTGGTACAATACTCAGTATGTCAGCATGAAGTGGAACAAATGCTACCAATTGATATTTTAGGACATGGCTATATCATAACTCCTTTGTATCCCATGGAATTGTACAGATTTAAAATAATATCACAATTTGACAATACTGTTGTGTTTTTGCAAGGAAATATTTATACCATCGGGCAGTGCAGATTTCGTAGGACGTTTGGGACAGCGCTGTATATACACTCTTCCAAACCAATAATATTTATTGAATACGGTCACTGTCATTGGCTAAGACTGCATATAAATGAATGCAATCCCTCCATGATAACTTTTACCTCAAATTTCTAGTTATTCAATGAAGTATACGCTTTACCCTGTGCACATGTTTGCTGGCGATAACTTCACTTCTGTCATCATAGACACAAATAAATCAGAAGATCTGATGCTCGATTTCAAAAGGCTCCAGGCTATCAAAAAAATAACGATAACGAACAATTATCACGGAAAGTTTACCATTCTTGTTGCATATGTTGAGAGTTCAACCCACACAGTTTATCACCCTGATCCAACGGTCACATTCAGAGCTATTTTATAAGGGACTAGAGGTTTTGGAAGCTATGGGTTTATATTAGGCTTCACCATTGGTCATAAGATTAGTCCATCCATGATGACAGAAAACGAAAGTAAGACAACAGATTCATGTAAGGTTTCATACAATTTGTTTTATATATTTCATCAAGAAAATATTTTGTCAGCACACAAGGTAAATTTAAATTCCAAATCTAGCATTGTGAAATAGTCCCAAAATTTTTTACTTTACTTAAGCTGATTTTTTATGCACATGTTCAGAATTGATTACATCATATGCCCGTCACTTGTGGGCATTACAAGAAAATTACGTAGGGCAGGATTTGTCAATTTACTGTAAATAACCGATGTTATGTCAAGCTACATTTGAGAGACTAGTAAATATATAAGATTCACGACGATTTGTTGTCTTATTTTTTCAGATTTCTAACATGTATAACTTGCGCCAATACGCGGATTTCTCAAATACACCAATCTTCTCCATGTATGTGATAGTTTTATACGATTTAATTCAATCTTGCTATCATATTTATGCATATACAAGATAATAAGCAACTCATGTGACAACCAATGAATGGTTTTGCTAATTAAGGACGTCTCTGTCATAGTAAGACTCCACGGTCTCAATTTCAAAAACACGTGCAAATATATGACCCAATCTTCCTAGAAAAATTATTTTACGAAATTGCAAATAAAACTGAGTAAATTGCAAAATATGCCATACTTAAAAAAATGCAGCTTGAAACGAACAAAAAGTATTTTCCTAGATTTTGTGATATTAAGTTTTATCTACAAAAAAAATATTTTCTGAATATTTTACTCTTTCCCACCTTTGTATATATATTGTTGTCTTATTAGAGTAACATGAACTGGATTTTGTCTCATTTGAAATATATATTGTATCAAAGAGGACAACACAAGTTAAACATTTTGTTACTTCAAGCAGATATAACGTTATGAAAGACCTACCTCATAAGTTATGTTTTTCTTCCTAAATCAGCACATATCGTTCATAAATGTTGATATCTTTAGCAAACTAAAAGTAAACAAATCCTTAGACTAGATGGACGCTCAATGGTTTGATTCATTGTACCTGTTAAAAACAAATGTCTATATAATGACCACATATGACGACTACAGACACAACTTATTTCAATATACATGTAAAGAACCAATGTTTTTTTTTTCAAGTTTAGAAACTCTGCACACTCGAATTATTAAAATTGCTTAGTTTCTTAAGTACTCAGGTTATTTCATATATTTCAAACCTCTGCTACAACGTCTTCTTTATTAGTAGAACCGTCCTCAACAATTCTACATTCCTGAAGAGTCAACTTAAAACTATAATACAATCTTTGCACTGGAAATTTTTCTCTACGTCAAACATTTAAAACTTGTATCGTCAATTTCGTTTCCAGCAAAGCGACTGTGGTAACAACGAAGACCTTACTTGCATCAATATCCTCATCAAAGAGAACTTGCACTATAGCAAGTACTACAATGAAAACTACAATAGCAAAAACTAATTCAACAGAAACAACATTCACAGCTATGATTTCAACAACTTCTCCGCATGCAGAAGCATCAACTGCGCCGAATACAGCGCAAAATAGCATTACTATTGATCCTTTCGGTCCAGTCATAAAGCTGACGGATGAATGTCACGGAATTGTGTATGATTTATATCAATATGTATATGTGATCGAAACTGTACTCGGGTTTCGTTGCCGCGTGCAGCGTTACTCGAGGGTGGTTTATTTTGTTTCGGCTCTAGTTATTTCGAAATACTGAGCGCGACTCAACCAATGCTGCATGTGCAAATTGCCTTCAGTGAAAACCTAAGTACCTAGCTGAGCATATTTGTCACAGCTAGGCTACATATAGAGCAAATTCTCCATAAACAAATTACAATACGACGAGTCTTGTCAGAAAGCTTACCTCTTTACGGGAGCAATCTTCAGCTGTAGAGGTATGTGAAATTTAAGATTGCATTCTTTATTACTATTTGTTTTATATGACAGAATTGTTTCATATATTAGATGTTTTGGAATTTATTCTAAATTCTACAGAGAGTCAATACCTAGGTCATACAGCGCCATGCTATTAGAAATACTAAGTCTGGTTCGAGTTAGTCATTTGTTATAACTGATCAGACAGATTAAATATAATTATACGCTGCATGCATTGAATGATTAATGTAATGTGTAACGAAACGAATTCATGTGCGCGCATGCGCAACATATATCAATGCAAAAGTACTTAACCGTGCCATATGTACTACACGGTTCAGTTGTTATACTTTTAGCTGCCTTTGTGTATGGTTTGGTGATGTGTAGTCACAGAACTCTGTGGGGTTTCTTGTGACGTGTACGCTGTGTCTGGTGACGTTGGCTCTGAAGAGTGTACTGGTGTTCTCGATGTGAGGGACCAAGGCTTCGCCTCCAGCTGGTCTGTGTTGAATGAGAAGGCTCTCGAGGGATCTTTCAACAGACTGGGAGGGGTGGACCATGCGTGGTGGCTCTTTGACCATTGACTAGAGCGGGTGGAATCGGAAATGCATCTTGGTCGTCAAATGGGCGCCACGATAGTTATATATATTACGTGTTCCATGTTATTGTAATTTTCACTATTGCTATATGAGCAAAATTTCATGCATTCCCATTTCATTGTCGCTATATGAGTGATAGATTCATAATTTCATGCATTCACATGTTCAATACCGCTATGTGAGTGATAAATTCATAAATACGTGAGTTTGAAAGGGAGAAAATGCTATTTGAGGAAGAGAAGATTGAGTTAGAGAAGCAGACAGAGAAGGAAAGGATAGGGTGGGACAGGGAAGCAGAAAGGGAACGAATAGAGCAGGTAAGAGAACTTGAGAAACAAGCAAAGTTAGAAACCATAGAGTTAGAAGACAGGAATATGGAGAGAGTATAAAAGGAAATTTGAATTATTAGAGGCTAAGAAAGATGGGCAACAAGAATCAAAGTTAAGAGGCCCAAAATTACCCCCTTTTGAAGATGACAAAGATAACTTGGACAGTTATTTACATAGGTTTGAGCGATATGCCACCATCCAGAAGTGGAAAAAAGATGATTGGTCGCTCCATCTCAGCACGTTACTTAAAGGTAAAGCGCTAGATGTGTATTCGCGTCTACCCATAAACGACGCATTGAACTATGACGCGTTAAGGGAGGCACTCCTTAAGAGATACGAGTTGACAGAGCAAGGGTTCCGCAAAAAGTTTAAGTAAAGTAAACCCGAGAAAGGCGAGACATTCACCCAGTTCGTCAGTAGGACGGGGAATTATTTCCAGCGTTGGGTTGAATGTGGCAAGATTCAAAAAACGTTAGAGGATCTTACCGATTTTTTACTTAGGGACCAGCTGTTAAACACTGTGGTTAGGAATTGTATTTATTCCTGAGGGAAAAGTCCTTGAATAATATCTCTGATATGGCTACCCAGGCAGACTATTTCGCTGAAGCTCGGGGAGGTGCCCAGAATGTGGTCTCAAGGGATAACAAGGGAGGTAATCAAGCTAAAGATCAGAGACCCAGAGAACCCGAGAAACTTGGTACTAATAAAGGTGGAAACTTTCAATCTGGGAAGGGTACAAATCGTAGGGATAGTCAATGTTTCACCTGTAAGGAATGGGGTCACATAACGCCCGATTGTCCGAAAAGGAAGGGGTTCGTCCAGAGAGTCGCGGTTGCTATTGAAAGCAGGGCATGGTCAGGAGGCGGTAAGCGCGATGATTTTCCGCGTGATAATTCGGCATCTAATAACGCGAATACGGTATACGAGTCCGCAGCGCGTGTGCAGATCGGTCGTGATGTTATTCAGTCGATCGGCACTTGTCTTTTTCCCGAGGCGAGGGTACCGACTGCTAAGGGTACCGCCAACGGTCAAGAAGTAATGGTCTTACGCGACACCGGGTGCACGGGCGTCGCAGTAAAGCGGAGTCTCGTTAGGGATGACCAAATGCTTGGTTGGAAATTCCCGTGCATGTTATTAGATCAAACGATTGATCGCGTTCCCTTCGCGAGAATCGAAATCGAGACGCCTTTCCTGACCGGAACCGTAGAAGCACTGTGTATGGACAATCCTATATACGACCTAACTATCGGAAATGTCGAGGGCTCCAGACTCCCAACTCTATCAGATTTCCGGTTTCCCATTGTACAAGCGGTCGAAACTAGGGCACAGGCGCAGGCGGAGATAAAGCCGTTACGTAAGTTGAAAGTTCCGGAAGCCATGACTCATATCTCGCGCGATGAATTTATGCGTGAGCAAGGGCATGACGCGTCCTTGAGCGCGACCGCGGAGAGGATCGTGTCCGGTACCGTGAAACATTGTAAAAGCGGGGGGAGCTATAAATTCTTACGTACCAAAGGTTTAATGTATAGGGAATTTACCACGTCGGACGGTAGAAAGTATTTCCAACTGGTTGTCCCCCAGAAATTCAGGCCACATGTACTGAGAGTGGCACACGAGTCCAGTATGGCAGGCCACTTAGGCAAGAAGAAAACAACCGACAGAGTATTAGCGGAGTTTTATTGGCCTGGCGTCAATAGCGACGTAACACGATTCTGTCGATCGTTCGACGTTTGCCAGAAGATGATATCGAAGGGAAGGAATACCAGAGTACCATTAGGTAAAATGCCTCTAATTGATACCCCATTTAAAAGGGTAGCTGTTGATATTGTGGGACCTATATTTCCAATTACAGATCGGAAAAACCGATATATCCTTACTCTAGTAGATTATGCAACTATATACCCAGAAGCCATAGCTTTACCATCAATTGAAACCGAACGTGTAGCCGAGGCGCTTGTTGACATGTTCAGCAGGGTAGGGGTGCCTGAGGAGATTCTCACAGATTGTGGGGCCCAGTTTATCTCAGAACTTATGGCAGAAATTAGTAGGTTATTGTCAATTAAGCAGTTGCGCACCACACCGTATCACCCCATGTGTAATGGATTGGTAGAGAAATTTAACGGGACGTTGAAACAAATGCTACGTCGGATGTGCGCGGAGACTCCGCGAGATTGGGACCGGTATTTGAACGCGATTTTGTTCGCGTATCGCGAGGTACCGCACGAGAGCTTGTGATTCTCGCCGTTTGAATTGCTATACGGTAGGACAATTCGTGGTCCTATGCGGATTCTGGGCGAACTATGGTCGGGTGATGTCGCGGACGGAGAAGTTTAAACCACCTACCAATACGTCGTCGACTTACGCGAGAGATTAGAAAGCACGTGTCGCATGGCACACGACGAGCTCGTGAAGTCGGGTCGCAAGTACGCGAAGTATTACAACCGTGGAACGCGAAGTAGGAAATTCGACGTGGGTGATCGGGTGTTGGTGCTACTCCCTACTAGTAGAAACAAATTATTGGTCCAATGGAAAGGACCATATGAGGTCAAATAGGTCAAGAGTGAAATGGACTACATAATCGACATGGAAGGTAGGTTGAGAATATTTCATGCCAATATGTTAAAACGATACGTGGAGAGACCTGATCAAACCGTGACGAACCGCAATTAGACCCCAACACAGAAACTCCCCTTGAGTATCCAATGGGTGTAGGAAAAGAGGGAATAGATATGGTCAGCGTGTGTCCAGAATTACCTGAAGGTCAGCTTCGGCAATTCAGGGAAATTTTGAGTAAGTACCCAGACGTATTTACAGATAGACCTGGCAATACTGGATTAATAACGCATGTTATAAACTTGAATACATCGGAGCTGATCAGAATTAAGGGATATCCAATACCCTTTAATGCACAGGAGATAATCGATGAGGAAGTAGGTAAGATGTTAGACCTGGGAGTGATTGAACATTAAAAATCCCCATATTCTTCCCCCGTGGTATTGGTCAGAAAGAAAGAAGGAACGAATCGATTTTGTATAGACTTTCGACAACTAAATAAAGTCACCGTGTTTGATGCATAACCGATGCCAGACATGGAGGGCTTGTTTTCAAAATTGGCAGGGCACCAGTACATTTCTAAATTAGATCTAACAAAAGGATATTTACAGGTGCCCATCGCTGAAAATGCCCGCGCATTAACGGCATTCGCGACCCCTAAAGGTCTTTACCAGTTTAAAGTTATGCCTTTCGGTCTGGTTAACGCCGGTGCGTCGTGCGTGCGTCTTATGCGGAAATTGTTGAAAGGCATGAACAACGTAGATAGTTTTGTCGACGATATTCTTGTATATACGCATACCTGGGAAGAGCATTTTAGGGTATTAGTCGATCTGTTCGACAGACTCCGCAAGGCAAATCTCACAACGAGACCCTCCAAGTGTAGTATAGCATATTCTAACTTGGAATGCTTGGGCCATCTAGTAAGTGGGTCAGGGCAGTTAAAACCCCACCCTGACAAAATTGAAGCAATTAAAGACGCTCCTAGGCCAGAAACCAAGAAACAGATACGATCGTTTCTTGGCTTGATAGGTTTTTATAGGAAGTTCGTTCCAAATTTCGCCGCTATAGCTAGTCCATTGACGGATTTAACTAGGAAGGGGCAGCCCAATAAAGTTTCTTGGGGTTCATGCCAAGAAAGAGCTTTTAATGCTCTTAAGGGAAAATTGATCAGTGCACCGATCCTAAAGTTGCCAGAATTAAATAAATCGTTCGTATTGAGAACTGATGCGTCCGACACGGGATAAGGAGCAGTTTTGCTACAGGAGCAAGATGGGGTAAAGTTACCCATAGCTTACGCTAGTAGGAAATTGCTGCCTAGGGAGCAAAACTACTCCGTGATCGAAAAGGAGTGTCTGGCACTGGTGTGGGGTATAGGTAAATTTCACACGTACCTTTTCGGAAGGGAATTTGCCCGTGAAAGGGACCATCAGCCTCTCATATATTTGAACAAGGCAAAAGTCGCCAACGGAAGATTGATGCGTTGGGCATTGACTCTGCAGCCATATCGTTTCCAGATCGAAGCAATCAGAGGGTCGGAAAATGTAGGGGCCGATTACTTAAGCAGAGTGTGATTTGCAGTTTTTTTTTTCTCTTACCATGTTATTCTGGTAATGTAAATAATACGTTTCAGTTTGTATTTTTTGCTCAATTCCGTGATTTTCTAAAAGTGTTTCCACTTTTATTTAAGGAGGGAGATAATGTCACGGAATTGTGTATGATTTATATCAATATGTATATGTGATCGAAACTGTACTCGGGTTTCGTTGCCGCGTGCAGCGTTACTCGAGGGTGGTTTATTTTGTTTCGGTTCAATACCGCTATATGAGTGATAAATTCATAAATACGTGCATCCATATGTCATATATCGCTAACTGAGTGATATGTTGATAAGTGTATAATTCATGCGTCCATCTTGTGGATACATTGTTATGATGCATTATTTGTAGATCATATAATTCTATTTGTTAATTGGTGATAGGACGTTATTCACGTTTGTTTAAATTCCATTCGTTAAATTCATCTTTGGTTTTTCTCGTTGAGTTACTTGTTGTTGATAGTTCCATGTTAGGAACTATATAATTTTCCTTATCTTTTTGTTATAATGGTGTCAGATTTGTTCATCTTTAAATTGCGTTTATAAATAAACATTTTATTAAGGCAATTGCTTTCAGTGTCTTCACTAATCCAATCCCAACCCGGCTTCATCCTGTGACAATGAAGGTAGATAATCTGGAATAGCTAAATGCCAAGGTCGTATGTGTTGGATAACGTTTTATAGATTTTTGCTACATCCTTCACATGTGATGGATCTGCTTTCAAAGTTAAATTCAAGTATCTTTACAAAACAGCCCCGAATCCTTTTTCAATCTCTGTTACAACGGCGGTTTATAAATACCACGTCGAAGTTTAAAAATATATACTAATATTAATAATAATAAAAGGTTAGGTTATATAAATGAAATATGGATGAATGAATTTATAATGTAATGATATATAAATAGATAGTCGTGTAGGTGGATGGATGGATATATTAATCTTTATCTTTAATATATCGCTTCTAATAACTCAGACATAAGTTTTGCCCGTAGGTATGTGCACAGAGGGAACACTAAATACTTTTTGCAAACAATTGAAGCTCATGTATATGTGACGAGAAATTACCCAGATAGGTCCTTGGATGCTGATATAATATTTTTGACAATAAAATATCTAATTTGAGGAGACGGAATTATTCCTTGCAAGCCGTCGACATCATTCACAAAACAACCCTCGAGTAATAAACAAAATTGCTTTATGCGTCTGCATATTTTCATAGGTTCAAGTGCAAATCGTTTGATCATTGGCTCTGTGGTTGGTTCGGTCTTGTTACTCCTTGTGTCTGTGGCAACACTGTATTACTACTTCATAGCAAGACGAAAAGGGTGAATTATCTGTATTATTTTCACTGATAACCACGAAGGAGACCCTTCGTGGTTAATAATATATATATATATATATATATATATATATATATATATATATATATATATATATATATAGAGAGAGAGAGAGAGAGAGAGAGAGAGAGAGAGAGAGAGTGAAACTTCGGCTGTACTGTAGGTGTAATATAGTATACCGTTTTCATAACTTTGTCGTTCTTGAACTGACCGATATTTCCAAGATTATTATTGGGATTTTATAGCTTTTTTATGGTCTACCAAAATCTGTACTAAAATGAAATTTTCATATATTCTATTTATATATTCAAAATTCAATTCTAAATTGGTTGATAAAACTCTCCAATTTTATTAAGAAATCGGTATAAAAATCTTCCAGCTTTGATAATGAAAGTATAACTATTGCTCTAAGACATTCAGAGATATTTTATAAAAGTATTGTGGAACATGATTAAATCAACATCTATGTGCTGGGGTTTTTTTTCACTCTTAGAAGCATATATGTATTCTTTAGAACAAATTATCGAAGAAGGAACATTTAAGAAAACAGCTGTTTTAATATATATTTGGATCTAAAACATAATGTAATCAAGAGAAATTCCTATACTGAGTGTATGGGGACCTACTCTTTGAATTTTCGAATTTACGCTTTAGTTTGAAATGATGATACAACAGGAAGTAACATTTATCTAAGAGCTGCAGATTCGGTGCCGTTTGATTATGAAATAATATTTTCCACATGCATTCAGTTTCAGTGTTGAAATGAGCTTTACCGGTACTCCTACTTTCAGAGATAGAAACGAAGGACAAGAAAAGAATAAAACGGCGTACATTGTATTGCAGGAATTGTAAAAGTCTCAATTTTCCCAGCACTCATGATGCCCCATCATTCAGCATTAAACGTGCATATCGAATCAGTCTCAGGTCAACCAGGACATATAAAATACAGAGTCATTTATTTTAGCATATACTTTTCACGAATCCGTTTGAACCAAAGAAACAATACATTAAAAGTTCCAGAGTGCGAACATTATACTGGGTGGAAAAGTCCATATCATTTGCAATCATTTCCAGAGATATATTATAATAAAGGCAGACTTGTGTTAAAGTGATACCAAACAAAATTTTGATGTTCCGTCCTATTTACAATTGAAAACATATATCGCAGTGTTTAGAGGTCTCCGTGGGAAAAATATTATATAGCGATTATATACGGTCAGCTGTGTGCAAGCATCTGATTGAGCACGTGGGAAGACTTTGAACTTGAGGACGTAGACTGTGTCTATAGTAATTCCTGAGTTCTCTGGCAAACGTTGCACACAGTAAACCGTTTATGATAGTTATTCTTACATAATTAGTAATCATAACGAGTAATGGTCATTAACAGTTACCGAAAAACAACCCAAAATATGAGTATTCTCACATTGCTGACATAAACTCCCACACGTCAAATCAACCAAAGCCTGACTCATATTGTAATAATAGCAAATATTTCTTTGTAATGATAGATGTTCTGATATGCTTGTCCTAGTAATTTTATATTCCATCTTATGACTCATAGAAAATCATTTGGTGTTTAAGCTCCTCGGAAATTTATTTAAAAAATTCTCACACGAGTTTCCTTTACCAAGTTTTCATTTAATGTTAATTTTCTATAGAGCTGTAACAGAAGCAGTTTCTTGCGATAACCAACCATTAGTAAGGAAACAACGTTCATAAAAAGATGTGCAGTGCCTTCAGATCTTCAATTAAAAGTCTTCGTGCCTTTCACGCGTTGAAACAAATAAACTTTGCTTAATATCTACCATATTACTCTTTCCCAACTAGAATCCATTTCTGCTTGCTTCTATTTAAATGTTTCAGTGAAAGTGTAAAATTTGCTCTGAATAAATGTGACAAAAGGTAAACTGATTTCACTCTAAAGCCGACAGGCGTTTATTTTTTTTTTATTTATTTTTTTTTTTGTAACACACCTTGAAACATGTGCATTTTGTCGATTAGGAAGCTTTTGAAAGTATGTAATCGAGGAGTTACAGATGAAATTTGTTGCAGAAATATGCTAGTGAATATATTTGAATATTTTCTTTAAATCATTTTTAATGAATCTATCAAAAAAGGAAAATAGCTTCTTACCGGTAACGACCAAGTTTAAACAGTGACGATCTCCAAGTTTTACAAATAACAAGACTACTTTTTTGCGCAGTTACATAGTACAATGCTTGAGCAAAACTCTATGTACAAAAGATAATATCTGCGTCATTGTTCTGTCATGATGACGGGATAAACCCCTTAAATGTATGCGTTATTTCTGATAATACCTGTAGTCATCGAGTCCCAAAACCACTTAATTTTTTATTCATACCAATATTTCTATAAAGTTCATGCAACCAAATTGTCATACCTAAATCATACACATGAAATTCCCCTTTTTGCATTTGAACTCGTGACAAATATCAGTATGTCTCACTTACTCACTCACTAACACACTCATTTTTATTCACTATCACACTCGTTTACTAACTCACTCATATCTCTTTAAATCACTTACTCACTAATAATAGAAAGTTATCATCGGTTTTATTATGGAACCATTTGCCTGAAGGATTTTGTTTATTCTAGATTATCTTTAGTTTGTTCTGTCACAGTGAAGACATATATTATAAATGAAATGCAATGAATACTTGTATCTGCCACTATATATATGCTATAAATTAATCAGGAACAATTAATACTCTAGGTAAACAAATATGTGTCGAAATATGTAACTCAGACTGCAGAAGACAAGTAAGTATACGGGATAAGGAAAGGGACATGATAAGACAGAACACAAGCAAGAAATTGTACAGTCTGCTTATATGTTTCAAAGAAATTCGTGCATTCATACAAAGAAATATTCACTAATGTAGACACAAATACATTTATAGATGCTCATGCATACATACATATATTCAGCCATCCAGATATGTTATAAACATTAGAAATATTTAATTTCGTGTTTTGAGTTGATTTACAAATATTTACAAAAAGTAAGCCTACCACAAAAACTTTCTCATTAACACTGAACATTTTCTTCTCATTAAATCGTCCGTGTACTCCCAAGCCACGAAATATGATCCCGATGAATATTTATGATTTTAAGTATATAAGAAAGCATTTATATGTACCTACCTACCTAACTTTCAAGCCACCTACCTACCTACATGAATACATGGCAATACATATATATAATCATCAACATTGTTTGTTTAGTTTTCTCGCTAGCAAAATCTATCTATCTATTTATTTATCTATCTATCTATCTATTTATGTGCTTGTTGTGTATTGCAATAAAAAAAAATTAATATAATCAAATATCTTTAATTTATAACTTCTTTTCGTCAAGAGGATATAGAAAACTGCATCAACAGCTTGCATCTTCTGATTCTTACGATCACAGTCCAAACAAGTACAACGCATTTAGTGAACTATGCTAATATGACATACCCACGAGTGATGATGGAGCTTTCTGGATGTAAGTACTAAACAAATAATGCTAACTTTTCATGTCCAGACTCCTCTGGAATTTCTACAGTTGACATCATGACCCACTAATCGGTTAAAATTATGTTTGATCATCAGAGTTTTATGTCTTTGATTATTCCGAGTTTTGAGGATATTGTCATATGATGCTAAACTGGGAATACCGCGACTCTATTGCCTATTAAGAACTGAAATTAAATAAAGTCAGTAGTGAAAACTATTGGTTTTGCCTTGATTAAATTAATTCTACCACTTATACATAGTCATTGTTATGTATATATAGCATGTTTATCATCAAAACATTTCCTCTTTCACATTTTCTGAGAGCTACATAATTTGTCAATGATAATGTTTCACATTTATCGGCGTTCAAAGTATCAATACAATCAATTTTCCTCTTTCGTATTTTATAAAGCTTTGAAAACTGGATAAAATTTATTTTGGAACTGATGTTTGATACGCGATTGATACGACTGACGAACAGTGACTGAATCATTTTAGAAAATATGTGTGTTCAATCTTAGGATAGTTTAGGATAAAGATTATTTCTAAACACTGACGATTTTTTTGGGTGGGGAGGGGTAGTTAATTAAGATTGAACAGAGACACTGTGATATAGGTCAGGGAGTCTTAGTAAAAAAAAATACTTAGTTGATTTGATATACATTCAGGTACACTGTAATGATAGTTTATAGCTTACTGCTGATCGTGTGTAATGAACCATTGAAGAAATTTCTAATCAACTACGCAAGCAATTTTAACTCTTCGAGCCAAATGATATTGATATGGGAATTTTTCCCCAAAATGCGTTTGGAAAGCTGATTTATTTAATAGTCATCAGAGTCAGCTATACTTATCAAGCATCAATACAGGGTGAAAAAATAAAGAAAGAAAAAGAAAAAAAAAATAGTATAATTATTTTTGCACAAAACAAAAAAATGCAAAAGAAACTCACATGCAAATTATACTGGTTATGTTGGGTGCGATCCTTTGAAAACTACAAGCCTGAATTTTTCAAGAGTCACTGTTAAATGCTGTAACATATATAGCTGTGTTTATCTATTGGTCGCTTTATCTAGTTCCAACCCCAACAACCCCCACCCCCACCCCAACATTTAAAACACAAGGCAGGGTGGAATAAAGTGTGCATATAAATACCAAATCTTGATCTGAATTCCGTGGTCTGTACCCATCTGAATTCAGTGGTCTCTTCCTATCTGAATTATGTGGCCTACACCTATCTGAATTCCGTGGTTTATACTCATTTGAATTCCGTGGTCTATACCTATCTGAACTCTGTGGTCTATTATTATCCGAATTCCGTGGTCTATACCTATCTGAATTTCGTGGTCTATTCCTATCTGAATTCCGTGGTCCATACCTATCTGAAATCCGTGGTATAATTCCTATCCGAATTCCGTGGTCTATACCTATCTGAAATCCGTGGTATAATTCCTATCTGAATTCCGTGGTCTATACCTATCTGAATTCCGTGGTCTATTCCTATCAGAATTCCGTGGTCTATACTCATCTGAATTTCATGGTCTATACCCATCTGAATTCCAAGGTATATTCCTATCTAAATTAATCTGCAAAAATCGGCAAGCATAGTACTTTAATTTTATAATAAAATGTGGAAACTGTCTTGAATGTTATTATTATATTGATCCGAAAAAATTTATTAAGCTGTTATAAATCAAAAGTAACATACAAACTCAGTTCCAAATCATAAGCCAGAGAACCGTTTCAAATAGATGTGTTTACTCTTCACAAAACCTAAATATTTATGTCACACTCTCCTCCCATGTATGGCAAATTGATAACTCTGATCCTAATTGCAAAGGTTTCTTTACTTTATGATTTTAAAGTTCATTAATCAAGATAGGTCCACCCGATGTATCAAGTTTACTCAGTATAAATTCAAAAGGAAAGAGTTCTAAACCATTGCAAATACAGAAAGATATAATAAAGTATGCTCAAATACATTCAATACAATTCACATAGCATATAATATGAAATTCAATAACATAGCTTGGAGTGCATGTATTCCAGTATTAAATATTGACTATGACAATCGCCTTTGTATGTAATGTTCGTATAATTTTGAGCTGTTTTGATCCATTGGTTTGGGGAGTGTATTTCACAGAATAGCACGAGAGTAAGAAAATCATTGTTTTTTAAAAATGTTTTTTCAAATGATTATTTGTGACTGATCTCAATTTTGTTCTTCCGACTTAGAAAGAAACCTATCATGCATATATTGTGACCACAGTTCGTTCTTTACTCTAACAATAGTATTTACTTGTGGTAGACTAACCTACATTTAAATTTAAACCATTTCAATACAAATAATAGAATGGTGACTGATTCAGTTTTAGGATTAGTCTTGCTACCCTTTATTGACTATTGTGCATCCTTTAAATATTACCATCAGTTGCATTTCCACAAAGTGTGCAGCATTATTCCAAGAGAGAAAAACTGCATGCGGTGAAAGAAATAATTCTAGATAGTTATGCGGTATCCTCTGTAAAAGATGCATTATTCAACTGATCGCAGAACATATCTGATTATTTTGCTTACGTCTGTCAAGATTCTAATCAACACGACATCCCAAAAGCTAACATTTTCAATTAGATCATCTTCAAAATGCAGCTCAGAATTTAAATTTCTCGTCACTGTTGATCTTTACATAGTTCCAAGCAACACTGTCTTGATTTTTTGGGGGTGGGGATTGATGACATGTTATGGAGCGAGCACCAACATTTATCTCGAGATAAATCGTCAGCCAATTCCTTGATCACTACTACTTGACTTTCAGATTCTAACAGATCAATGCCCATTCTATCATTGTGTTCTTTCTCAGAATTTCATAGTTACATTACTCTTGCATACGCTTCAGAGGTGATAGACGATGGAAGCCAATACTACAAACTGGAACACATTTGCCTCCAGTATGATACCTTTACATCAGAAATAATTTCGCAGTCTTTTAATGATAAGTACATAAATGGAATTGCTTGCTTCTATGACTACATCACTATGGATATAATCATCGACATAGGAGCCAATACAACTTTAACTAATCTCACACATAATTGCGACAGGACGAGATTAAAGGGTGTTTTTATACAGTGAAAAAATAGTGGAGAAAGTGATCCTGAAAGGTTTTACAACTCATGAATATAAAAAACCTATCGAAGGTCTACCAAATATGGTTTATTCTGAGGGTTTACAATTGAGACAACAGTTTAAAGAAGCCGCTAAGTATTTCTTTGATTAACAACAAATGCACACATACATTAGCAACATAAGTGTTAATAATTATGGGTGATCATGCAAATGTTCAACTATGCGATCACAAATTCAAAATTTATGATAAAATATTTTTTTTGTTTGTTTGTTTGTTTGTTTTGGTTTTCTTCTATAACGAGGAAAAAACAGCAGTGTAAACAGTGCTTGAATTGAACATATTTATTCCTGACGGATCAAAAGGATAAATTGTAGATACTTTGAAACAGACAATAATTTAGTGCGGCTTGAGTATCCTTTTCAATAACAGGTACGGACGTGTCCATAAGGTAATGAATTTACGTTGTCAACCAATAAACCCTTGTCGTCATACATAGACAATACCTGACCTGTTTATTTTTGTGCTATACATCTGGTTTGTATTACCTGCATAAATTCACCTCTTGATAATTTTCCTTGCGAATTAAAAAGCAATCATGGTATACCACGAATTTAAATTCATCAATGATATGTTAAACGCATTTTCTATAAGATGGTCACCAGTGCCATATAACTTAATGTTTTCTTTCATGTCAATTGATATGTTTCCTGTATTGACATATATACATAAAGAATCCCTATCAATTATTAATTGTCTTATTCTGTTGCCGTATTTATTTTTTGAACTTGTAGTAAAAAAATTGTTCGCATGGCGAATAATATACCGCTTTGCCATTTGTTGTCTGTACATATTTTAACTGCTGTTTCTTTTCTAAAAATGTTGCATTTGTTTACCGCAAAAAGCGTTATACATCAATTTGAAACAAGTGTGTGTTGCTTTTTGTCTCATACTAGTATTCCGTCATATGTATAATTTCAGCCAAGATTCTTGTTCAGGCAGAACAGCTCTGTATATCTTTTTCAGTTTTGAACCTAGTTACAGGTAATGATTAAAGGTTTTTTAGTGAATGACTTATTTCTCTTTATTTTTCAATGTACAATAGATTTGGTACAGTTGGTTTATACCCTTGTAATCATTAATTAATTGTACCCTTGTAATCACCAATCAATTTTGTTTGAAAGGGAGACACTTTTTTCTGTCTGGTACACGTTTTTCCGGTACTAAAATGTAGCTATTGAATGTGTTTGAAAATTTAAGTGACGAGTAAAACATATTTGGGGTGGTATAGCTGTTTCGTTAAACCTTTCAAAGCTATCCATATGTCTGTATGGATGAATGTCATTTCTCAGAAATTGAGGCTGCATTGCAGTGTATGTATTGATGTTATGCAACAACTGCATACTTTGAAACCAATTCATTGTCTCAAAGAACTTAGTACCGTTTAAATTCTTAGGAAACTGCTGTAGAGATTTGCCAATGAACCAAAAGCTTCGTTCTTTTCGCAGCAATTTCCTTACCATCCTCTATGAGTCTATCAACAATAAAATCCTTGCTAAATTAAATATATTTTCCGACGTTGCTGAATATCTTCATCTGGATCATTTTTTACAAGCGTCTTGATGAATAAATAGCTGTTATAACTGGACAAGCTGTGAATGAATATTTGGATATATTTTACGCATCTAAAATTCAAAACTGCAATCGTTATAAGCAGCCCCACTTTATTCACTGGGCAAGTGAACAACGTCTCTAGCTTTGTGTTTAAATATTTTTCTCTTACTGACGTGGCATATATTTCATGAGTGACATTATGTTTCTTCATCCTCTTTGAACATCATAGGTTGTGCGTTTTTCGACCTTAACTTGTCGTACATTACTGTGTGGATACTCTCCAGCCAATTGTCAAACACATGAATGCAATCAGTACTTCTGTGAACGATTGTTCGAAAGCATGTATAAATTGACTACAGGTACGCAGATAATTTTGATGGCAGATATTTAGATATTGGTAATCTCCAGGATATACTTGATTGGTTCAAAGCACTAATAAAACATGTTGGTACGTTGATACTTCCAAAATCACAATGAACAATATACGGAACGTTTAATAGACGCTGATATGTTTTTAAATGTTACAAAAGAACCTTCTTTTGGTATTTTATCTATAGAATTGTGTACACTGTAGCATAGTCTTTTGTGCTCTGATAACTTTTCTAGTGAAGTGGTAAAAGGCAAGTTATATATATATATATATATATATATATATATATATATATATATATATATATATATATATATTGCAGATATATTTCTATCCGCAATGCCTACTTATATGATTAATATGTCAATATATCTTACCTTTTCAATGTCAGTTATTCTGACAGGTTTAATGTTGTTTATCTCAACTGTGCTGCGCCGTCTCTCCGCACCGTGGACATCAATGCCCCTGGTGTAACTATGACAATAACTGCACTACTCCATATAGTTATTATATGTACTAGAATATATGAAACATAAAAACAAATTGAAACAACTTGCCCTGAATAGAAAGTTAGTGAGAGAGCAGATGACTAAGGAAAGAGATCAAGATGAAATAAAAGTCAGCTAAAGTTCTTGTTATATAATTTACAGGTAAATTGACTTTGAAATGGGTGTTATAAACGATGAAATCAACTTACTGGTAACAAGAAAGAAATTAGGTAGGGTGGTGTCAGAAATTTTGACTCAATTATTTGCAAAACTGGAAACAGAGTTGAAAACTGGAGGAAAAAGAGTAAAAATAAGATCCCAAATTTGGAAGAAAGGTTTGGGTCACTAGTGTTTTTCAATGAACAATTAAAAGATAATCTAGAAAATACAAAAACTGGAAATGTGAATTTTACAAAAGAACTAGAAACAGCAGCACATCGGACAAATGAGGCGATGCAAAAAGCAAATCAAAATGAAAAGTATTCCAGAAAAAAAGTGAAATTATTGTATATGCCAGGGAAACAAAATGAAAATCTAAGAACCAAAATGGCTCCGTTAGTGAAATAAGCCACGTGTAAAGACATGGATGAGAGAGATATACTTGCCATCCATATAATTCTCCAGTTCCACAGATGTCCCAAAGTCAGTAATTCTGAAACTTGGAAATTCTGAAGCCAAAATAGCCCTTGTAAAGGACAAAAAGAAACTGAAAGAAAAACGTCAAATAGAATGACTGAAGATGTAACCCAACTAAACATGGGTCTGATTAACAGGCTCTCCAAACACTCGAAAAATAGAATTTGCCCGGTATTTTAATTACTGGGTCATGCCAAAACAGAAGCAGGGATAAGGGTTGGATTTGGCCTTTTGGATGACATTGATGCAGTGATTAAATCAGAATCATAAATCTCATGTTCTTGTATCGTTACAGGTATATTTGGAAATATTTACTTGTCATAAAGGTTCAGAGAACTATGGTATGTATCAATTATTCTATACGTTTATGATGATTGTGCCGGGTTTGTATAGACTCTTTTATACTTTCTGCATACTATAAATATTAAGTATCAGCATAATTACATCAGTTGCTGATTATGATCTTATCCAGTCTTGGCGATGTTACCTGTAACTGGATAATATGAGTTGTATTACTGAGTATTGTATTGCCTTGATATTACTCAACCTACTCAACTGCTGTTAGTTTTATAGTTATAAAGGTAAATCTGCTTATGCCTCATGAGTACATTGAAGCTATAGGAATTAACTAATAATTACAATGGGTCTGTTATTCATGCTCTTGGTTGGTTTGAGAAAAGCGATGTTTCATGTATAATGTAACAATAGTTAACAATTGGCTACATATTGGCTCTAATAGACAGCAATAATAGTGATGGTCTATTTGTGGATGTGTGTGTTTGTTTATATATGCATGTTTATATCTAGTGTCTGAGTGGATTAAGGTGTAAGCAAAATAATATAGACATTTAAATGTTGAAATTATAGTATAAACCTGTCAATGTTGAAATTAAAGTATAAACCTCTCAATGTTGAAATTACAGCTAAAATATGAAGTTACGAGCCGTCAAATTAAGATTTTATCATTGAAAGTAATTGGTCTGTACAGTTCCAGTTTAGAAAGGAGAGATATATTCCACTGGGTGAGAAAAAAAATAGGCATCCATTATATGTTTACAACAAACACACGGTACTGCTGAGACTGAAAACTATTGGTGCCAGAATGGGGTATTCGGTGTGTTTTTAGTAATTGTGCTGGTTTTGCCATTCTTCTTAGAAATAATTTTACATTTTTTATACAAAGAATAAGATGTGTTGGTGATGGTAGACACGTTGTATTAGATATATTAACTGATGGAAATTAAATAATCTTGGTTAATTTGCATGGTCATAATGATGAAAATCCCGACGTCTTTAAGAATCTAAAACAAGATATAATTAGTTTTGATAATATATATATTATCATTGGTGGTGACTGGAATGTTGTTCAGGACATGTAACTGGATACATATTATTAATGATAGAAATCTCATGACCCCAACCGCAATCCAGGATATAAAGAATGAACTAGATCTACTAGATACATGAAAAGTAGTAAATCCAGATGGTAGATTATTTATATTGAGACAGCCCGGTCATATAACACTAAGCAGATTAGATTATTTCCTGATTTCTGAGGACATGTTTTGGTATTTCACTGATTCAACTGTTGTTCTAGGGCACAAACAAACCACTCTTCTATAAATTTAACCTAACTCATTATCTACACTACCCAGTTGTCGTGGTTATTGGAAATTAAATTCAAAACTTTTAAGACAAAAGGAATATACTAATACAATCAAAAAATGTACTGTAAATACATTTGAAGAGTACCATGCTGAGGGTGATAAAAATAATTCACTACAAGAAAAGTTAATATGTAATGATCAGCTCTTCTTTGAAATTCTTAAAATGAAAATTAGAACTGGCACAACTGAATATTCACGGGCAAAGGCAAAACAAGACAACAATGCGTCAACAGAATTGAAGCGGTCAAATTAGATCACTTGGATTAAACGCCTTATTGCAAATGAAGAAGGACTTTGCCAGAGTATGGTTTTGAAAAAAAATTTTAAGAGGTATCCAGATATTAAATATAGGGGAGACAACATTTTAGAGATTAATAAAGGTATTAGTAGTAAATTTTGGCAAGTTTGTTATCCATTCCTTTGCAACATCAATAAAGGAGCCATCACCAGAAGAATATTTGTCACAGTATATGAAACAAATTTCGTTGATATTAATAATTTTCATTCTGGTACAAATGGTGGCCAAACGGAATAACATGTGTCAAACATCTTTTTAAAACTCAAGGATCAATCTTAAATTTTGAAGCTCTACGTCAAAAGGTTCACACTAATAATTACATAATAATCCATTAAATATACATAGAGAACCAGAAAATGAATTGACTAAATTAAAAAATCAAAAAATAAAAGAAACAAGAACATTTTATCTTGAAAAGAACAATATTCAATCGTTTTAACAAGAGTTGATGATTTAAATAATTATATACATTCTCGTTTGAGATAGAAAAAGCATCAAACTTTGTTACCGTTAAACAGAGTGAGTGAAAGCGAGCAAGTTCTATAGCGGTGCAAAGATAACAACAGCAGTTATGATCTGTGTCAGACAATTGCTGACGCCTTAGCATTTACAGGAAATATTTCTCTATCTCAATTATTGGATCCAACTGGTACAAATGATGAAGAGTAACTGATAAGTTGCAAAAGACAATTAATGAGTTCAAAGAAAACACAGCAAAACCATTCGATTACCTGGAAGAAATATTAAGAGAACAAGATTTGGTTTTCCAGAACTTATATAATCTAGATGAGGCTCTTCTCTTTATTCTTCTACTCATCCCGACGCTGTTTTATGATCTTTGCCATCCTTCTGATAAACTGATGACTCATGAGTATGTATTTATGGGAGTTAGTGTTCATATTGGATATAAGTATCTGCGAGAGAAGCTAACAAGTTCTGGGCAGTGAATAAATGAAAACATAATGGCAACTTCTGATTGAGATGAGCATAAGAACAAGTTCTTTTTAATTTAAAATTGTACAATATTAAAACATACATACAATATCAAGTGGTTAATGGGTTTCAGGATCAATATTCAAAAAGTGTATAACATGATAAACAAAATGTATCAATTGATGATGCATGTTTAATATATCGATATGCAAAATATAAAAATTAAAGTAGAGTAAGTAATAGATTAACATATTTAAAATCAAGGAGTTAACGGGAAGAATACTTGATCACGACTCATTTTGACTTAGTTGAAGATTAATTTAAACTGTTAGCAAACTTCATACAGGTAATATTTAAGGACTGACCAATTATTGTTTACCTTCATGGAAGTATGAACCGAAAAATCGCTATGCCAACTGTATGATCCGCGAAGCGGTTTGCGCAGCGTTTTTCGGTTCATACACCAGTGAACGTAAAAAAATTAAGTGGTCAATCTTTATAATTAAATTTTACATCTAATAAAGACATAATAAAAATTCTTTGAAAAAGTGTCAGAAATAGACCATTCTAACCCTGTCTAGCCGTGCAAAATAGCAATTTGCATACAGCCAAACAGGAGACAGCATCAGTTCCCTGACAACATGGCACACACTGACCCTTGGTCATTAAATCATCATATGAGCAGCCTTCCTTGAACTATATAGTCCAAGTACCCAAGTGAATTCCGTGGTGGAAAAATACGCATATCATTAAACTGCAACATTCATTTTGATTTCTTTAATTGCCTTGGCCTTTATTTCCCAATGTCAAAATTTGGGAGTCGCGCCGATTTAGACCTATGTATTTATGATAGACAGCATCAATGGAAATGTGCGTTTGTGCACGAGTAACCTAATGTGTATATGCGTGCGTGCGTGTGTGTATGTTTGTGTGTGCAAGAGAGAGAGAGAGAGAGATTGAAAGACTGCATACTCAAAATAGCATGATTTGATTTACTTTTTTAAACATCTGGTCTAGAACCCATCAGATTGATTCACCCAGTTTATGTTTTACTTCTCTGCTGTATCAGGGTCTATTCATATTAAATTCCTTCTAGAAACACGCTTACCATCTCTATAAATCCCAACACTAGCTTGAGTTTCATGTGATCTCTCTCCGCAGCCCCACAAACACACACACACACACACGCACAACTTTTCTACGACAGTCAAAGACAGCTACACTGTTTTCATGGGTGAATATGCTAAAGACCTAACTATTAAAATCCACAACAAGTTATTTGCTTAAATTGGAATTACAACTGTCGAGAATGATAACTTCTTTCAGCTTTTCTTTCAGGCTCCTATTTCATTCAAAAGCTGAAAATACAACTATAGGCCTAGATGCAGAGCTTGGCTAATCGCGAGGCGAAATCAGCTATACAGTCCTGCCCGAATAATCGACTCATCATCGTCTTATAGTATGAAACAATGTTACAAAGTACATATCAGAATGTAGCGTGGACGATCATTTGAATGTCAGGGCCCGTGACACTCTCTCTCTCTCTCTCTCTCTCTCTCTCTCTCTCTCTCTCTCTCTCTCTCTCTCTCTCTCTCTCTCTCTCTCTCTCTCTCCCCGCGAATTATCTGCATTTCTAATCGATCCAACTTTCAACTTTCAACTTTATATCTCCGGAGTGTTTGTTTTTTGTTGTTTTGTTTTGTTTTTTGTCAATCACAGCATTATTTATTAACACTGTAAACATGATATAATCACATTGCCCTTATTGTTGATGTAAACTAACATAACGTCAATGTAGCTTGCAAATATTTTATATATATTTAATTTATATGCGAGTGTCGGAAAAAGTAGTGCCAGTGGGCGAAGCTAAATTATTTTTTTGTTGTGGGGGGTGGGTCATACAGGTATAAACAAAAAAAATACAAAAGGGCCTGGTTAATCAGATTGCTAGAAATCGTAATGAAAAATATAATTATATAGCAGTGAAACGGACAAACCTAAATCTATAAACTATTCGTTCTTTTGAAACAAAACGTTCTTTAATATTTAGGAAGCGTTCAAGTTAAATAAAAAAAACCAGCAACAATTAAATCCCTGTGAATTTATCTGGGAAGAATTTCGCTATATTTTTTGTAGAATGAGAGAACTAAAGCAAGTAAGTTTGTTTTTACTTACCAAGTGGATATTCTACAGATGTTTTTGAGGAAAGGTAGAGCTTGTAACTAACGTTAAAAAAATGTACCTAAAGGATCTAAATAATATGATAATATGTGATACAACCAATTGTGGAAAAACAAAGTATGCATTAGATTTAACAGAAACTTAAAAGTATTTTTGTGTTTTATTCTAATTATTTATCTAACATTAATTTACAATACGAACTTTAATAGAAAATGGCTGGATAAAGACAATGATTTAATAATAATTGATCCTTGTTAAAAATTAGATAAACGGAACAAGTACTATGTTTCTTATAGATGAATGTGTAAATTTAGATGATGCACAAAAATAAGGAAACAAACTTAACTAATCTATGATTTAGCTGTAGATACTTTGGAGTACGCGTGTGGTTAATGGTTTTAAAAAAATAATTCATTAATAGTAGACTTTAGAGAAAATGTTCAGTTTTTGTGGCATTTTATTTCAAACAAAAAACGTTTATGGAAAATATTTTAGTGAGAGATAATGCTGTACCAATTACAATTAGGGACGAAATAGTTGCAAAAAATTAAAAAGGAAAAGGAAGATAAACTGTCAATGGTAGTTCTATAACCAAAGGGTAAAGTGTTTATTGTATCTACTGGATAACGTTTTTTAATTAAGGCGAAAAACCAACTTTATTCATTGTTATATTATACATTTCATGATGATAAGATCTTATTCGATTTATCTCTTGTCTGTTTTCATTTTTATTAAAAGGGCAATCTGTATACATTTCAAACTTTACATTATATTAATCACACATTTTGTAATACCTTTACGTCCTTTCTTTTCTTCTATATCTGTTCTTAATGAATATAATTTACTTTTAGTCCACAAAATTCCTGTATTGGTATACTATTTAATTCATCTTTGAAACGTCCTGGTATTTTTTTATTGACGTGTGGAGTGCCAAATATGTTATCTTTTTAGTAGTGATTTGCATAAACGAACTGAATATTTGTTTCTTTATACCATTATGAAAATTATGTTTCTACATGGATGCATAGTGAATTAATATCAGTCATTAGAGATTTTATTTTATCATGACAACAGGTTTTTTAAACTTGTTGTAATAGAAGTCATACATAAATTATTTACTTAGCTCTATTACTGTAAAGGAACCATAAATTGGTTTTCTTAGTTTTATTCTTTTATTTTTCATGCTTATTTTTGTAGCTTAAAAGAGCTTTCCTTCATCTGAACATATTCTTAATTTAGTTATCTTCCTAAGATTTTTCATTTGTTTTCCATAGACTGGATTACCCATGCCATAAAGACAGTTACTTCAATAACATATTTTTCTTTATTTTTCAGTGTACGTTGCAATTTTGTCACTGAAGGTTTTCTTCCTTTCTTTTCATCTATCAGTTTGTTTTGTAATGGAGATATTTAGACTAAATCTGGAGCTAATCTTTCAGATGCTAGTAGATAGTCTTTGCAAATTATCGTGAAATTCTACTGGAACTTCTGAATCGTAATTGTTGACAAAAATTGCAGGACAGTCTAAATTATTGCCTCATATTGATTTATGACTGACTTTATGTGTATACAAAATTCTGATGGAACATGGCTAGTTGTTTTAACTGCACATAGTGCATTAGGGTTTTCTCTCTATTTATTGAACAAATATATCCCCAAATCATAATATAATATGAATGGAACTTTTATTTTATTTTTAGAAATTTGAAACTTTATTACAGATCCATTTTCATTATATATATATAATAGTTTGTATTTTCAACTTTATATTTTTATGATCATCTACCTGTGGTGATATTAATTTAGACAAATCTTGTATCCCACAGTAGTGGTAATTTTCCCCATCAATCATAATCAGCATATCTACATGTGTATCTCTATCTTTTCACAAACTCTAACTGTCTTACAAACTTCCTTGCTATTGTTTCGTCTTTCTTGCTCTCGTCAACTATCTCAGCAACATTCATGTTCAAAATTAGCAATATCTCTAATTTTAAATGGACATTTATTAAACCAATATGAGTATATTTTTTAAGTTAGATTGCATTCGTCTCTTTGTATGTTTTCTGGTGTATTAATAGCTGAATCAATCGCATAAAAAACAATTGTTATCTTTTTTCAAAATATTAAGTCATGTTGCTTTAGCTCTAATCCAATCTAATGAATCTTGTATAATCTAGCTCCTACATGATCATACTTATTCACATATAGAATTAAATAATTACTCTACTAAAAACCAAATTTGAATCTCGACTTTTTTTCTTGGCCAAATATTGTGTGTAATATAGTAAACATCCTTTCAATAACATCATCCATTTTATTTATGTTCATTATATGCTTTCTTCTTGTCTTATGGCAGAAACATACACTATTATTATTATATTGATTACGCACTGATAATAAAATAGATTAATCGAGTTGCACAGTTTACAGATCTTAATATCTTAAGCCTTCTTGTTGTAACGTTCCTAAAACATGGTTCTAAAGCAACAATATATATATATATATATATATATATATATATATAGAGAGAGAGAGAGAGAGAGAGAGAGAGAGAGAGAGAGAGAGAGAAAGAGAGAGAGAGAGATTTCTTCCTTTCTTCATAAAATCTATATTAGTTTACATTTTTTCTAAAATAATCCTCTACTCATTATGTGATCAGTTTTGTTTGTTTTCACGAATAATTCCATTAACTTCTCGTCGTGTAGGAAGCTTTAAGGTGGTGTTATGTATACTGAACTTATAATACGTGTCCGAGAGGTAAGTTGTATTTTAGTCATTTTTTGAACAACATGTTTACTGTATTTGAGTTCAAGATCAGACTTGTTTACATAGCATTTAGTTCTTAGACTGGAATTTTCCATATCTTGACATGAGAAAAGTCAAGTACACCAGTAAATGTCTATTCAAATTACTCATATTCTAGAATCTTCTTTCATGTGACTTATTCTTATATTTATACAGGTTTGGTAAACAAGATTTCGTTCCTATACTAAACTTTATATTATTAAGATCAGTCTATTAAGGAACGTATTAGAGTAATCAGATGTTACAGTTGTGAAAATCTGAGGATATTCAGAGGGATGAATTATTTATATGCAATATTTATTCGAATAACCAAAAGTGCTCTTTCTCATATTGGAGTAATACTTGCCTTTGGGATTTATGTGAATTTATTCCAAGATATTCTGGATTACATCATTCAGGCATATCAGAACATTCAAGACCACTAGCACATTAGGACATTTGAGGCTACTGGAATTCATTCGGAACATTCTCTATTTAGGACTTTTGATTACGACACTTAGGATTATTGTATTATTTTGATTTCAATTCACATTACTGTAAATGTCTTTTGAATTTTCACTTTAATTGTCTAGAAATAAATTGCTTGTTGATTTTACTTACATTGTTGATTTCACTTTCTTTCTGTTACATTATTTTAAGACCTAGAGTCGTAACAGTGGTAATAATTGAGGTTTTTCTTATTTTCGAATTTTTATTGTGTAATAGTGATGTTATTTATTTCACGACCTTTTGTTCAATATGGCAATTTTTCTTCTTTTTCCGATTTGTTTTTTCAGAATTTTTTTATTTTTAAATAATATTTTTAACCATTGATAATTTCACTCTTTAAATATTTTTCAATCATAAAAGTACCCTCCTGTTTAGTGTAAAGAGATAGCTCATCCTCATAAAATGTTCCTTAATTTCTTCACCATCTAAAACCTCCAATGTATACACTGTAGGGCCTCCTAATATTACTGTATTAATCTTAAAACCTCTCTTATAAAGTTTGGAAGATATTGTTCACATGTAAAAATTGATTTATGCCTCACAATCCTAACACTCTGCCCAATTTTTAATTTAGGTGTTCCAAAATGTCAGTTGTTAAGGATCTAAACAAATTATTCCATGCTTTAAATATGTTATCCTCCTTTATTTCGTTAACTGTGTCATAGATGAATGGTAAGTATTGTTATAATCTTTAATTAACTCTTGTAAAATATCTATCCATTTTCTAGTTTTGTATTTGTAAAACATTTCCACATTCTAGTGTTTAGTGTTCTATTAAATATCTCTACCACGATGTTGTTGGTGGTCGTTTTTTTCGGGGGGGGGGGGGGGTAGAAAGTATTCGACGTCCTCCATTTTAAGAAAGTTGTTTACATCTTTGCTAAAAAAAAACAAAATTTCTTCCCTCAACAAAATGTAATTTATCCGGTATTCTTTCTCTAAAAAATTGCTTAAATGCATCTCGTACTTCTCCTGTTTTTATTTTAATTTTAGAGCGCATGGATATATAAAAAAATACGCCTACAACTGTTAAAATAAACTTATATTCTTTATGTTATTTTTGATATATCTTTATATTGTCAATATCTGCTTGACATTGATCATCTGTGTTTTTCACATAAACGTCTGCTGATATGTAAGCCATTTATTTAATTCAGCGTCTTTTTGTCCTTTTTTACCTGGTTCCATAATTGTTTTGTATGTGTTTTTGAGACTGGACCGTTTGAATCATAATGCAAAAGTGTTAAATAAGTCTCTAACTCGTGAACTTCCATTAATTAAAACTATTGTTATATAAAACGAGTTATATACTAAAATAAAACTATATTGGAAGAACTTGTTAGTATATTCTGTGACTTCTGTGAGAAGGCAACTATACTAATAACAGAGACTAATATTTGCTTATACACAGTCTTCATTGGTGTAAAAGTATAATCTAGCTTTGTAATTTCATGTCAGTAATTTGAATACAATGTAAATATTTCAAGATGAAAAAAGAAAGAAAAATATAATTACTTGTTTTAAGAAATATGAAAAATTATAACTAAGTTTTTTTTAAAAAATCACATGGAAAAAACCTTATTGTACACAACAATTACCTTACTAAATAATAAAGCAAACTTTTAAAATATAAAGTATAAAAATGGTTATAATGTGAAATTTGATAAAAAATAAATGTATTAAGTCTTGTACAGCTGTTTTTACCTTAATTCTAAATAACATTATAATTTTTTCTAAATTTAATCATAATGATTAATCTGACACTGCTGACATAGACTTCACAGAAAAATCTTTTTTTTTTTTTTTCTTTCTTTTTTTTTGGTTATAGAGGATTAAAAAACGATCGAAAATACTTAGCGTTTGAGTAATAGCAAATAGTGAGAACTCTGGACTATTAATATCATCTTTGTTACCAGATAATAGTCAATAATTTCATGTGTTTATACCATTTATATCAGTTTAATGTTTTTTTCAAATGTATTTATGTGATTATTTCCATTACTGAATTAATAGGTGACTTCTGTGGTTGGGTGTGAAGACCAGAAACTTCAGTATGACCTAGAAATTTCAATTTATTTAATATATAGTACGAACTTTAGAACCATAGCTAGTACTATTTTGCTTTGTTATTTAAGGGAATTTAATTAATTAATTGAATTACGGAATTAATAAGTGACGTTTGCAAGACTTCAGTGCTGAACAATTTCAACAGAACTTCGTAATTTTGAATTTCTTTAAATTTTAAAAATCTTTTATCTTTATAACTATCCTATATGTTTATTTTTAAATATTTAAGTGACTTTCGTTGTTATCTTTGGAATAATGGATTAATATGTAACTTTTGTGACAATCCAGGGCTCGTCATTTTCAATATAACTGAGTAATCACTTTTATTTTTAACACTATTTCCTAAAAGATATGTCTATATTTTAATCATGGTAAGCCAGGGCTTTTAAAAATACAATCGTGTGTGTGTGTGTGTGTGTGTTGGCTTGCGGAGGGGGGGGGGGAGGGAGTTGGTCAAATGTTGGTGAGCTAGCTTTTTGTTTGAAAAATGAAAAATGGTGGAGGGTTACATGTTGGTAAACTAGTGATTTTGAAATATGTGAAAGTAGTAATCCTGCCCCCTAGACGACTGCTTTTTGAAATATTTTCAAAAAGTTTGAAACAAGTGTGGGGCCACATGTTGGCCAGCTTGGACTTTTCTTCATTTATAGAACTGATCAGAGCGCTAGGCTTCTCGACTATCATACTGCTACAGGTAAAAGGTGCATTATATTATGGTATGGAATCAAAGAACGTGCTCTATGGTAGCTTCTCAACGCTAACAACACATCCACTACCACAGACACAGATAAGGACACACAATGTTTTTATCATATTTGCATCAAGAGATTCATTATCTAAGGCACCCGTTTTATTTGCTAGCTAGCAAGTTATATCATGGCGTATAGTTGATCTTAGTCAAATCCCACTACTACTGAGAATACTATCTATAGCATTTAAAGTTATAAATAATTAAAAGCATATGTAACTCTTAATTAAATATAGTATTATCTTACAAGCCTATTAGTAAAATTAAAAAGCTCTGAAACAGAAATAAATAACTATGTAGAAGAATAAAATCGATAATGAGTGTAATGAGTGCTGAATAAAGTATACATTTGTGCCCGTGGCTTATCAAGAGATTCAGTCTGCACCTCCCAAAACGTAATTCTGTGGCCTCCACCCAATAAATACAACGTTGTTTGATGGGAATGTTGGGCCCCTAATGAGCCTGGTCTCCAATCCCCACTCTACCATCACTCTACCCTGCCCCCGCAGTCGCGGGGTGACTTGGGCGGTTGCTGCGCCACTGATGTGTGGGAGTGGAATCTAATCTTGCCTAATGTCAGCAGCACATCACGCCATCCACCCTGATATATCACATCATAACCATATATCATCACCCCATCCCAAAACCCATATATTTAGATGTAAAAGAACTTTTGCCATCCATGTGTATATTTTTAATAAACTGAGATTACATAACGAATACGTCATCTTTGTACATCATCTACTTCCCTAGTCATGTCCCACCCTCATTTCCACCTTTAGAATGAATAAAGAGTTTTAAGATTGATGTGTAGGTTGCTTTTCCCTATAAACTGGGTGTTGAAATTTGATTTTTTTCAACTTGCATGGAAACAATAACAGGACGAACAAGTCTGAGGCTATTGATAATTTTATGTCTGTTTTGCGGTTTGAAAATTCTCTCCAATTGACCCAATTTCAAGTCCTCTTGACAAACTGATTCTTGTCGTTTATTAAAGCTAGATAAAACCATTGAGTAAACTATGGGTTTTATTTTGGTCTGTTTTTTCTCTTTAAATCAAAGGTGCTGAGTTATGTTCATGCGATATATATCAGGTCATGTAAGTCAATGTTTCAAGCAGTTAATCACATTGTGTAAATCTGACCTATTAATATTTCTCCATTGCATTGTAATTTCTTGACCATGAGATATTTAATGTTGTCTTTCATGTTTCACCGAGAAATATTTAGATGTTTTCAATCACATGCATTTGTTACATCTTATCAGATAATTATTTCACCACTTATGTCGACACATATTACCAGCCATTAGTACATAAGAGATTGCAATATATGATATAGCATGTCGAGATTATAGTGTTTGGTGAGATATCAGGCAGTAGAGTTTAATAATATATTCATTAGGTTTTATGTAGCAAGATTGAAAATGCTTTTACAACATTTAATGATTTGTGTCTTCAGCTGCGTACTGCGTAAGTACGTATATATGTATTTACATAACTGTAGTTACAATCACTTGTAGGCATATAATTTCATAATGCAGATGCAGATGCTTCATGATAAGAGCTAAACCTATCAGACAAAACAAGGTCGCTGTGATCTCTATTCTACGCGCCCGATAGCCGACACGTTTAGCTCATATTTTCAGACACGAATGTCTTCAATCATTTAACTTGGTATGTAGATGCTCCATCACCACCATTCAAAACCTGATACCTGGGACATATAATTTACAGTCCAAAAATCTCCATTAAGTAACTATATGAATAATAATGTAAACTACACCACTAAGGCGAAGCTTTGCTTTCCAGTCCTGCAATACAGACTTTGGCGATTTGCTTAGTTTAATATGGTCACAGTATTGAAATACCAATATCTTTAGAATGTTGCTAGAATACGTTTCATTACTGACGCAAAAATTCCACGAACCAATTTTTAAAGAAAAGCATAAGTCATGGGCGTGCAGAAAAAAAAGAAACTTCACGTTCATTAGTTCATTAAACTACACGTCATTCTGTTTTAACTTAATTCTAAACAAGATGGAAACTTTTTCTAAATCTATTAATAATGCTTCACCTAAAATAGAACAGAATTTACAGAAAATTCAGTTAGAGGCTATAAGCTAGGAAGTTTATATAAAGTACCTTCAGAAAGAGAAGAATTTATAAATCTTACAAATTCATTATTTTTATAAAACATTTTTTTTTTTTTGTTTTGTCTAAGGGCTTAATAAACGATATAAAATACTTAACGTTTTAGTAATAGCAAATAGTGAGAACTATGGACTATTAATCTCATCTTTATTAACAGATAATAGTGAATAACGTCATGTATTATATCATTTATATCAGTTTTCTTTTTCTAAATGAATGTTAGCGATTATTTTAATTACTGAATTAAAAGATGACTTTTGTGCTTGGGTTTGAAAGCTGGAAACTTCTGTGTGACCTAGTAATTTTCATATCTTTAATGTATTGTATGAACGCTAGAACCATGCCTAGAACTCTTTTGTTTTGATATTTAAGTGAAGTAATTAATTATTGGAACAACGAAATTAACAAGTGACTTTTGTGAGACGCCAGGGCTCCACATTTTTAATAAAGTCGTAATTTTTAATTTCTGTAAATTTTTAAAATCTTTTATAATTATTACTTTCTTAGATGTTTATGTTTAAATATTTAAATGACTTTAGTAGTTATGTGTAGAATAATGGATTAATAGATGACTTCTATATTTTGGGATAATATGTCTACAATTGAAACATGGTGAACCAGAGCTTTTAAAAATATAATCGCAGGGGTTTGCATGTTGGTGCGCTAGGTTTTCTTGAAAAATGAAAGATGGCGGAGGGTCACATGTTGGTGAGTAGGGATTTTTCAAAATATTCAAGTAGTTATTATGCCGCTAGAAGATTGAATTTTTAAAAATTTTAAAAGCGTTTCAAAATTGTGTGGGGTCACATGTTTGTCAGCTAGGGTTTTCTTAATTTCGAAAATCGCTGTAAAGTTTTTGAGAGAGCTAGGATCCTCGGTTATCGTACTACTACTATTTAAAATGCGCATTCCATTATGGTATGGAATCAAAGAGCATGATCCATGCCTCTCAACGCTAACAGCACATCTACTACCCTATACACAGAAAAGGTCACATAATGTTTGAGTCAACTGATTATGAAAGCGTATCATTTATGGTATTTACATCAACAAGTTCATTATCTAGAGCACACGTTTTGTTTGCTAGATAGCAAGTTACACCATGGCGTATTGTTGATCTTAGCCTAATCCTACAACTATTGAGAATATAATCTATCACATTTAAACTAACAAATATTTGAAAGCATGTAAAAATCTCAGTTATAAATAGTATTATCTTACAAGCCTATTACTAAACTCAGAATTATCTGACGCAGAAATAAATTACTATATAGAAGAATACAATTGATGAGGGCTAAATAAAGTATATATATATATTATATATATATATATATATATATATATATATATATATATATATATATATATATATATATATATATATATGTGTGTGTGTGTGGGTGGGTGGAATCTAATCTTGCCTAATGTCCGCAGCACATTACACCATCTACCATGACATATTACATCATGAATTAATATCATGTCCCACCCCCATTTTCACCCTTAGAATGAATAAAGAGTTTTAACATGGATGTGTAGGCTGGTTTACCCTATAAACTGAATGTTGAAATTTGATTTGTTCATCTTGCGGAGAAACAATTACAGGATGAACAGGTCGGAGACTATTGACTGTCTGTTTTGCGGTTTTAAAAGTCTCTATAATTTACCGAGTTGCCGTTGCAGCTCAAACATGCAAATTTTCAAGTCCACTTGACAAATTGAATCTTTTCGTTGATTAAAAATATATAAAACCATTGAGGAAACTCTGAGTTTAATTTCTTCCATTTGGCTCTTTAAATCAAATGTGCCAATCCATGTTCATGTGATATATGTCAGGTCATGTAGGTAAACGTCTCAAACAATCTGACCTTTCTAAAATTTCCCATCGCATTGTTATTTCTTATTTTGTGATATTTAATGTTGTATTTAATGCTTTACTTAGACGTTTTCAATTACATGCGTATAGGTTACATCTTATCAGATAGATACTTCCCCACTTATGTCGGCACACATTATCATCTATCAGTAGGTAGGAGATTGTAATGCACGATCTAGGATGTAAAATTATAGGGTTTGTGACTCAGATAGCAGGTAGTACAGTTTAATAATATATGCTTTAGCTTTCATCTAGCAGGACTGAAAATGCTTTTACAACATGCATTGGTTTGTGTCGTCAGCTGCTTAATGCGTAAGTACTGTATATATGTATTTACAAAATTGTAGTTCTATCGTTCTCTTTTCAATGTCTTCTTTAGGTGTGTACTCTACCTATTGTCTTTTTAGCCGGATTGCAAAGCATTTCAGCATAATGATCGTAATGTATGTCCACCTGGTCGCCTGACCAGCGTAAACGGATTCTTTAGCCTTTGTATTTAGCTCTGTTTCTCCGGTACCATCACTTGTGGTAATATAATTTTATAATGCAGATGCTTCATATAGAGAACTAAACCTGTCAGACAAAACAAAGTCGCAGTAATCTATATTGTATGCTCCCGATAACCGACACATGTAGCTCATATTTTCAGACACGACTTTCACCCATTTCACTTGGTATACAGATGCTTCATTAAGAATCTTTCACCAGCATTCAAAACCTAGTGTCTGTGTCATAACATTTAGACTCCAAATATCTCCATTAAGTAAGTATATGTATAATAAGAAATACTACAACGCTGAGGGGAAGCTATTCTTTCCAATTCTGCAATACACCCTTTGGCGAGTTTATTGTTTTAATATCGTCCCAGTATTGAAATACCAATATCCAGGTAATGTTCCTAGCACACATTTCTTTACTGACGCAAAATTCCATGAACCTGTTTTTAAAGAAAATCTCAAGTCATGGGCGTCCAGAAAAAATATACACGTTGATTAATATTTGCAAATAATACTATACAACATTTTTGGTCATTCCATGAGATGAGACCGGCACAGAAGTGATAAAACGATAATAAAGAGCATTCCCGCAACAATTTAATGTGAATACGCTGTAAAATGTTGATACGAACTAGAGGGTATTTGTTAATATTTAGCATTAGTTATAATTCTTTATCTTGTACAAACTAAATGTACCCAGTGGGAGTGACATTATATGAATAACTAGCAACTATTTTACTACTAAAACGAGTACGTCCATACTTCATTCATCACCAAATCAGATACTACCAATAAAGCCTCACATGGAAAGTATGAACGCATCTGTGAAAGCGTGCATGCACACTAGCTATTCAAGAAGTTGTAAACCTGTCGAAAGTTACCAACCATATACACCATCTTTGGTCATTACTATGGCTAGTTTACCATAAGAAAATATATGTTTTTATCTTAAACTTATTTAGTCTAAATTGGTATTAAAAACCGTTAGATATGTTGCTTTTTTAAGATTGTTCAGGACAACGTACGCTGACAAAATCCAGTTGTGTATAGCTGTTTACCATTGAAAACGATGTCACTACTAGCCTTATAAGGATGGAATGACCCTATATAGAATCTGTCAATTTTTCAGTTCGTTACACATCGGACTTTTTCTAAATACAATATACTTTTTGTCCATAAATAAGTAACCAACAACACTGATTTGAAAGGGAGTAAAACCAGATTCATGTGGTGTGAAATTGCATGAACTTCTAGACGAATAGTTCAAATTCTTTTAGATATATAGTTCAATAACACTTTAATTTGATTGTGTTTTTCCTCCATTATATCTCATGAAACGACCTATGTTATCAATTTATCGCAGACAATAAGCGAAGGGAAGTAACTCTTGCAGATAGAAAGGATCAAAACGATCTAAAAATTTGATGGTTTTGAACAGCTGCATTTTTTTATTTTACAGAGATACTTGATACATATTTTGAAAACATACTGAGCATTCAAGCCATATATAGCCATCTTTTGTGTGCCTTAGAGTTATATAAATATCCCATGACGACTCCTGCAACTTTATAAACTATTTCATTCTTACTTTTTGAAAACATTTGTACGATTTGTATGCGTTTGTAGTTTCATTGTTCGTGCAAATTACCTAGTTTCAGGCCGTATATATCGTACTCAAGAAATATTAATCAAACAGTTCAAATATTCAAGTGGATTCGCTGTATCTGGCGTATATAGATAACTAGTGAAGCAAAATATAAAAAATCATGGCATTCATGTTATTATGATACGATTTTTATATTCTTCAATGTATACATGAACAAAATCTTAGCACTGTCAAATGAGAAGACAGTAATAATGTAAAAACAAATCTTGCTCCTTTACTACCACCGCTGTTGCTGTTGTTATCATTATCATTTTTGTTGTTGTTGCTGTTGATGCTCTTGTGACTTGATCGGAAATACTTCATGACCGTTTCACAGTGTGTCGCCGAATGGAATAAATTATGTGATAGTGGTGTCCTTAGGCACTTAGATTGTGTATTAAATCGCGAAGCAATGGTACAAAGGTACACAATTTCTGGGTCTGACTTATTTCTATTTGTCTTTTCAATAGTTTATCTTCCACCCTGAATTACCCTATCCCAACCCTGTTTTGACAACAGGATGAATGTATATTCCTTCTTACATCTGCTACTGCTAATCCTTGTTTTAATGTTCACTTTCTTATTCTGTATAATGTCTAGTCTTTTCAATGTAATGAACGAGAAAGATCATAAGGCACCCATTGAGAATACAATAGATGTGTCTGCCTTTTTCTGTTTTTGCAAAAACGCCATTTGGTTTTGAGTATCATCCCCTACCTCTAAGAGGGTATTTTGGCGCGTCAAATTTTTCCAATCATGTTATGTTTTCACTCAACTTCCATTCAGTGACTCAACAATATAGTTCCTTTTCCTGTATATTCTGCCTGCTTTGCCATTGTACCACGTTTTATGATTTCCTGCCACTTTATTAGAGGGAATACCTTTTTTCACAGCCTCTTCATGACACTCATTGTCGCATGGTCTGTTCTGGATTCGGACACTTCCCGTGGCCTTAGATCACAATAACCATCGCAACAATATCCTTGCTTTTGCAAGAGGTGTTGCTTTCTATAGTAAGTCTGGCTTTATAATTATTCATAACTTCCTTAGATTGTCTTCTACTTGGTATTGTATTACTACAAATGCTCTAACCAAAATTAGTATAATTCCTGTTTTTCAGACTTTTCTAAGTCCTCTGGTTAGGTCACAGTACCTTGTTACTTTGCTCTTTGCGAGATAAATGGGAGTCACCTCGTTCTTTTAGTCTATGATGTAGGTCCGGTCTGTATCCCTGTCTACAGTGCTATGCTAGACCTCCTGTACTATATCCTGCGACAGGTCTAGATTTTTGAAATCCGACAGGGGATTCTCCTTGCTGCTTGTAATCTCATTATCTGCATTTTGATCCTACATGATGTTGTTTTTGTGCTTCTATTTTGTGTGTGTGTGCATTTTTTCCACAGTTCTAAGATAGCTTCTACAGCTATGGATAGTTTGTCTTGCGTCGTTTTTACTCACACTGAGCTAGGATGTTCCACCCTCTGATCAGGTTACACACTGTCTAATCCTTGCTCTTCACAGTCTGCACACTGGAGACTTCATAATTTTGTACGCATGTTTTCATTTCTTGACCATGAGTGTTTGGTCAACTATTCGAGGTAATATACTTGGTGATGTCAAGATCAAAATTGGTTTCTTCTAAGGAGAGTCACAATCACAACTGTTCTTGATCGCACGAAACGCTTGTAGATCATTGGGTAAGACACTGTCGCAAGAAGAACCCACAACAAATTAATTTCTGCTCATAATGATCAGAAATTCTTAAACAGACTCCTTTGTTCAGACAGAAGGTATCGTTATTATTATTATTATTATTATTATTATTATTATTATTATTATTATTATTATTTAGTAACTTTGAGCTCAGGTCAGGCTGAGTCTTGGATCAAAAATGAAGCTACAGGACATTGCTACCAAATAGTAGATAAACCTACCACATGGCTCCAGGCATTTAACATCTGCAGGTACGATGGTGGCATGCTGACAGTCATCGAATCTACCGAGGAACAACAATTTATACAAGGTACATGACATTTTATTCTACATATTATTTCCGTACTGTGTTTCTTAAAGCACTGTATGCCAGGTATTGTTTTTAATACCAAAGTGCTTTTTTTCCAACTTTTTATGATAGGGATATGGATTATTTTTAGTGAGTATATGCTAGCAAAAATACTGCAAATTGAAAACTAAATTATAAGAATGTTTTACTGAATTTCAAAACGGATTTTGCAATTCCCGAATCATTGAAGCGATAGCATGGCATTTATCTTATATCAAGTAACTTTGAAGAATTTTTTTATATTCAATTATATTCAATGGTGGAGTTTAAATTTTGTATGTTGCAAGGAAAGAATTTTACCAACTTTTTAAAAAAAAATTTAAAAAACTCGCAGTAATAATTTACAGCGATTCTGTTACGGATACGGCTCCATTTCTTTTTATTTTATTTTATTTTATTTTATTTTATTTTTTGTGAGGGGGGTGGTAGGGCTTTTTGTGTGCCCAAAGAGGCATATTGACCTGAGTATATTTCAAGCGAACCTAATTTACCCTTTGAATGTCGTTTTTTGTATCTCTGCAATAATGCATATGCCTTTGAATAACATAAAATCATTTACCTTTGCAGGCCAAATGCAATCTAAATCCTTCACAATGGAGGGACTTTGGTTAGGGGCAGATACCTTGCATCCAGCTGCGCAACGTGCATGGATTAACGGAGAGAAGCTCTCATTTACTAACTGGGCACCAAGTAAAAGCATCATTTAATTCAATTTATTGAAGTTCCATCAAATTCAAGAAACATGATCTCGACTCAGTTGACATTTTGTATATTGGTGTTCTTCTTACCCAATAACATTTTATTTTACCTACATGGATCCTGTCTAAAGAGAGTTAAATGTTTCGGAAAATTGAAGCTAGTGTATTCTTGTGGGGTTAGATTTCTTGTGGTAATATAATTGTATGCTAATTACACACGTTTAAGTCTTCTGCACACATTCAGTACGGAACATAAAATCTGGATGACTTTTAATACGGGATATTTGATGAGCATGGAAGATTTTAATTACATGAAAATAAATTTCTCATGAGCCCCCGCATCATCTATATAGGTGAAAAATATATTTGTTTTAAGAAAGTATTTTAAACGCCTTTTTTTGTAAAAGCATGGTTGATGTATGTCACATTTTTTAGCTCTTCACTCTTTATAGTGTATCAAGCACAATTAGAAGGATACTCTTTAGGTGAGTCTGATGAAAACAGTCTTGAGGTAATATTTTACTGGCCTAACAGAGATGGAGACTGGACAATAATATAAATAATAGTCTCTGGAAATTAGGAGTTTTAACATTGATGACATAATTTGTTCTATATATGCTTTACGTTGAAAAAAAGCGAAATATCACAAAACAATTTGTCTTTAGAAAATAATGTCATTAAAAGTCATTGATATTTTACACATTTGAAATTATAAGTCAATAAAAGTACTCTTAACCGCATTTTGTCTAGAGATTCAGAATATGATAAATGACTGTATGGATTCTTTATTGTAGCTTGGAAATTCGTATTTGCTTTCTACCAATTCAAGGTCAGCCTGATAATGCTGCTCCTGGAGAGAACTGTGCAGAAATATATACTCAAGGACGGAAAGGATCGTGGAACGACTTGCCTTGTACATTTGTGATAGGGTATATCTGCGAGAATACACGTATGTACTCTATTAATAAGGAAAACAATTGCAACATCGCTCTATTGTAGCAGTGTATCTCTTAAAGTCAGATCATAGTTTGATATTAAAGTGGAAAGTTATATATGGGTTGCTTCTTCCATCATCCCGACGATATTTGTGGCGGAATGATTTGATATTTCCATTAGTGTGAAATAGAGACGAAGGAAGTTCTGTGGATTTCTCTCTACGTTTCAGACAAGATTCTGGTTATAAAGTGTTCAACACATATATTCGAAAAAAAGTACAATTGTGTGCTTTGCATAGGTATTTATGATTGTGGTGGTGTGGGGTTGGAAAGGTTACAAGATGAATGTTAATGTTAAAAATGTCCATAGGTTTAACATGATGGGGCGATATGGGTACAAACGAATGGTAATGAATAAGATGTCCATAGTTTAAACAGGATAGGACTATATGGGCGCAAGGGGAATGAACATGAAATTAGGATTATATGTCCCTTTGTGCCCATACATGTTTTTGTTTTGGGTGCAAACAATAGTGATATGGGTACAAAGGGAATGTAATATCAAAACGTCCATAGGATTAACATGATCGACTGTCTGGGATCAAGGGGAATTGAACTTGTACATTACTGACCAATACCCATCATAACTGAGCAGCACATACACCTACTGACCAAGACTCAGTATTACTAATCAGAACCCACATCTACTGAACAACACCCACACCTACTATCCAACACCCACACCTACTTACCAACACGGTCCTCTACTCACCAGCATCCACACCTACTAACCAACACGCCGTCTTACTGACCAGCACCTACCTCTACTCTCCAACACCCACACTTTCTGACCAACACACCGTCTTACTGATTAGCATCTGCACGTATTTACCAACACTTGCACACAGTGTGAAAGGAGATGCAAAGTGGGAGGTAGAATAAGGAATAATAACATCTAGAGCAAACAAAATACAACCCTACAACCACAAACTAAAGTGTTGGAGTGTACGGGGAAAAAGGTATGAATGCTCACACACAAACATACTATCATACTTATAAACTAGAACACATGAATTATAAAGAAGGGTATAGCTCTAAAATTTGATATGGAAGAAATAACAACCGTTGGGGGTGGGATGGATTTGTCATGGATATCTCTACTATCTACTACACGTCCCAGACTTGGCTCGAGAGCAGGGGCATGTCTTCATACATTTTATCTTCTCCAAAGAGTCTAAAATTGGGAGCATCGGCCTCCATTTTCCAGTTCTCGACTTGAGGGACCAGGAGTTTTTTGCTCGCTGCTGCTGCTCCTGTCCCCACACTTCTTTCTACCTTTCCCTCATTTTTTGCTGCACCATCTCCCGTCTTTCAGAGCGCAGTCGCAGTTCATGCTCCTCTTTGATTCTTTTTTATTCAGCCTAAGCCCTTTTTGTTTTGGCATTCTCTTCCTCTAATACATCTCGTTTCAGCTGCTTGACTGACCTAAAAGAAGTAATTTGTCTTTTCAGAGTTCTTCTATAGAGATAGACCTATAATTCTTTCACCCGGCTCAAGGGTGTTTCACTCTCTGCCAGTAGACCAGAACCTTGTAGTACTCATTCTTGTTTCTTCGTGACGATTGAACGATGAATGACAAGGCTGTCGAACGCACCGCTTAATATACTCTAAGTGCGGACGTGATAAAACATCCTTCAGATTCGGTACGCAGACGTGAAAGAAAACATCCTCCGACCCCCACACCCATTTAAAAAGTCAACCCAATAGCGAGAATGAAATGAAAGAGCATCCAAAAGAAAAATATTTTAAAAATTCACCAACCAACACCATTTTTCAAAATCAACATTTATTTAAAAATAAACCCGGCTCCATGAAACATGAATATATAATGATGGGTGAGGATTAGGGCAACCCCTACTCTTCATGTAGAACAAATTTTCAAAATAGCAAATATAAATGCTAAATATGTAAACGTGAACGTGTTTACAAGGTTGACACTATTGGGTAGTAAACCTTGCCTTCCAATGATCAAGAACAGTGTAAACTTTTCCAATAATGGACACTACGTTTTTGATCTAAAGAAAACAGATATACATAATGATCACTAAACCACATTTCTATCGTATCTAAGGAAATCACGTCCTAAAAAGGTCAATACATATTCTAATGTGAATCTCAGACTTCATTGATGAAGAAAATAGACACAATATTTTCAACACACCATGGAATCTGATCCTTGTAATCTAACATTATTGAATTGAGTGGATACAGCATTTCTTCTCTTAGAGTCTGTGATATCGTCCTCGATCGCAGGTAATCCATAGGAATCAAAATATTCCACGCTGTGATCGTTAGAAAAGTAGACTGCCACGAATGAGTTCCCGGTTGATGACTGTCGTACGTGTTGACGACATAAGCTCGAATGTCTTTATGTTTTCGATGAGGAAGTTCACCGTTAGCACGCACCACAGGATTTCAACGAGCTCTATACAAACTGTGGGTCACGAGGTAATGAAGTTCAAAGGTATTTATTTTCTCAAGACATTATAATGAAGGTAAACAAGGTACATGTACAAGTATGGTAAAAATTGATAAAACTATTTAAGTATGTTAGAATTGTGAGACTGGCATAGCATTGCCCGAATCATTAGGTACTAGTCCCTACTTAGTAATAACTAAGAACCAGTTTCTAATAATGCATACATTTGCCATGTAATGGTAGTGCTGTGACTGACCGATGTGAGACACAGTGGGATTTCGAATCCATCCGATTCTCCCTGGAAGGTCACTACATTCGCCTTTATTCATTCAAATGAAGCACAAACTTACTTCATGAAATATGATATATTCAACACATTTCTGAAAGCATGTGATCATTATGACAATATTCCATATATATGCAATGACGTTATAGCCTTTAAAAGTTTTAATTTTTGCCGAACAAGACCTGTACGTTTTGTATACACATCATGTTAAAACATGTATATGTTGAATATATATTCCTAACAACATTTTATTTTATTAGTATTAAAGAACCATTAGATTTATTAGGACAAACATGACGAAAAGTCATAGATTAGCAAAGTTAACTCATGAAATCAAGAAGTCATAATATTCACGTGCATTAAATAATAAATATTTATTATTGAAATTTAAATTAAATACATTTATGAATTTAAATCATAAATTTAATTTAAGACATTTGCTAATGAGTTACTGATACTGACGGGTCTGTATCGTATTCTGCTAGCGACTCGCCTGTCTCTGGTTATCAAGGCCTCTGACAAACAGCCACTGTATCTGAGATGATTTAGGATAAACCACATATATGTTGGATCTCTATTAAAAAATAGCATATTATTGTTCGAACAACAGTGACCACTGGACTCTATTTTCTTTGCGAAGAGGGACTCAGGATCTTTCCGCGGGGTAATTTTATTAGTTTATATCTTACATCCCCCTATATTTCACATTATCTTACTATTTTGCAATAGGTATATTTGTTTTGGTCTGACTTTCATATCCATGCCCACTATTCTTATATCTTTACAACACTATTTGTTCCGTCCACTATTCGACCAGACACCATGCAATCTGTATTCTTATTCACACCTTTGATTGCAACCATCATCTCATCACTAACTTTCCTCTTGCTTTCTCCCTCATAGAAAACATTCTTCTCGTTCAGAACCTTCCTAACATTCTCACCTTTCTCCATCAGTAGTCTCTGGTCTCTTTCGTTCCTACTTCTGTGTTCTCTTTTCCTTTGTCTACATGCTCTTGTTCTCAAGATTTTCCTTCTTTTTTCATTTACCTTCTCTACACATAATGTCATCACTTCTCTTAATTTTATTTCTTCATCTTCTTCCATCTATAACAAGTTGTTTGTATCAGCGCCTCCAGGTATTTCTCTCAATATTTGTGGAGTAGGTCGTGTTCTGACTCTTAGTGATGTTGCCTTTTCTGGTGTCTTTGATGGAGATCTGGAATTTCTATTGATGTTACTGTAAATACTTCCATAAGAACTAGAACTTCTCGTGGACGAACTTGAGTTTGATCTCGAACTGTCTGGAGTGGAGAAAGTACGAGACTTTTCTCTGATTCTTGATTATTTTTATTGTTTTTTTTTGTTTTTGTTTTTTTTTGGGGGGGTGCCTAAAACCTATTACACAGACACCCTGATTGATGTGAAGAAGTGTTTGGACAACTGTTTGGGAAGACATATGCTGCCCCTTGTTTGAACTTGTGGAAGAGTGACGCTTCGTCTTTGATGGACTACGAGCAGCTATAGATATATATCTTGCATTTATCAAGTTTATCTCCACAACTGATGGAATAAAATGCCTCAACTCTTTCTCTGCCTCATGACCTCTTTTTCCAAACAGGTGAGCAAATCGCTCAAAATCTTCTCTCCTTGCTCTACATGTGTGGGAGTTGTCATTCCGGATAAACGTTTTGGGCAGAGTTTACACTTATCACTCACTCTTGAATGTTGCTCAATTGGGCGATTGACACACTTGCATCTGATAAACAAAACAGTATCTTCACAAATCCCACACCTCCAGTCACCACTCTGCAAATCAGAAAGATGAGAATAAATTTATTGATATTTTATGTATACATGTAAACTGCAAAATAAACTGTCAGTGCCAATTCTGAGAAAATGTAGACCTCAAAGGTCTTCATTTTCAACAATATTCATTATTATTGAACCACGGGGAAGTAACTCCTCTTCAAATGATTTAACTTTGCCATGATGGACAATCTTTGGCTTGTGTTTTGGATTTTTTGTATTCCGAATAGTACATCATTGATTTTTTAATGACTTTATTCAGTCCACATATTATTTCGGGCTCAAAATACCATTCTTATTCACCTTCATTGTAGTTATGGAGATTGACTCTCAGATCATAATTCTTTTTCCTCATGTTTCACCAGAAAGTTGCATTTTTTCTGCGGAAGCCTCACGTATTTCATTCAGTCTCTCTTTCAGCTCATTTGTATAATCTGTTTTATATCTCTGACCTTCACACTGCTGGTCTCTTCTGCATTATTATTCTATGCTAGGGGAACTCTGTGTGGATAAAATTTAATTGGTTTAGCATATTTGGTGTTAACTGTGTATTGTGTTAGTTTGGTGTGGCCTATGTCATTAGAATTTCTGGAGAAAACATCCTGGTTGTCAATCAGAATATTCTTAATTCATTTATTTGTTCCTCAGATAGATTATTTGAGAACCTTTCAAAAATGCCACTTAGGTGTTTGGACATTGTCTCTTTCATTTTAATATGTGTTTCCGAGACCTTTTTTTTACTTCAGAGGCAGTACAATCATTTATTAATACAATCTGATATTCAGCTACTATCGTATATATTAATCTTTCGCATGGTTCACTTCGAAAATGTTCTATTCTAATGGATAGTATGTTTCTAATATGGTCAAATAGGGCTTTGTCTACCAATAACCCAGTCTTCTCAACACATTTCATTACAGGTTCAATCCCTTCATACAAGCCTTCTCTCACACTTCCTAATGGCTTATTGTATATTAAAATTTCAGAATGTTAAGAAACCTCAACAGATTCAGTAGCTGCTACCCGGCAACAAATAGGTTCCTTTTATTTTTTTAAGAAACATGTAACTTTCTCCATTTACATTTAAACACTCCTTGCTTATCATTAGGTCACATTTGTTTGCCACCTTGAAGTCCATCCCCAGAGTTCCTTCTTGTTGGAGTTCTGCAATAAGCATCTCATGTTTAAAGGTTGTATTCACTAGTTTTGTGTCCACATTATGGTACAGTTTCTCCCGTTACTGTTAGTAATATACTATCTCCTGAGTTGATTTTTGGTGGATTTGACCATTGTTCTACTACACTTTTCCTTAAGTTAGACACACTTGAAAGTGGTCACAAAGTACGTTTATATCATTGTTGTTTATTGTTGCCAATATTAATTATCCTTCATCCTTTCCAAGGCTAAGTTTTATTATTGGGCACCATCTGTTAGAGAGTTTCAAGTTTCGATCCATACACTCGCTCCATTCCAGTTTTCATGGTTTTGCCTCAGACATTGACTTCTGTTTTCTCTCCAATCATCCGGAAATCTTCTTGAATTTTCATAATATGATCTGTAATTTGGATTCTGTCTGGAGTTACGTCCTCCCCATTTAGGTTTGGCATTGTTCTGCTGATAGTTAAAATCGTCAGATCTTTCCTTTGACTTATTTTGGGCATTTCTCTCGTTGTTTTAATTTCTTGGACCTTTGACATTTTGATTTAATGCGTGTTGTGTCATCTATACTTGTTGAGTAAGTTCATTTATTGTCGCAGTAAGCTTTTGCAAGTTTTGATTGAGTTCGTCACACCCAAAGTTTTGTTTTAGGTCTTCACGCCTTTGAGCTACATTCTATGGAACAGAGCCTACTGCTCTATTTCTCTGCCTATCAACTATTCTCTGTGCTCCAGTTTTACGGCCATTGTTTCATCCTCTGACATAGTCCTTGGCCCTTTTTCCGTAATCTTAGTATTATGTTACAGTCACTAATGGCTTCAGTGAACTGATATATTACTAATATGTTAACCACATCACAACTTGCAGAAGGATATGGTAATCTGGCATGTCTTCTGACGTTCTGAGCAAATTCAGGAATTGTCTCCTATTTCTCTCTTTATCTAAACTTTAACTTTTAGCGTAAGATCTCTGTTCTCTCTCTCTCTCTCTCTCTCTCTCTCTCTCTCTCTCTCTCTCTCTCTCTCTCTCTCTCTCTCTCTCTACATATATATACATATATGCTCTAACTTACTACGCAGTGAACTACGCCAGACTAGCTGCTAGCAAGGGAAAGTGCTTTTCATGATTATCCAAGCCATTTAAGATATTCATCAATGTCTACATTTCCATCAAATAACAGAGATTTCATTTTAGTGTTTGTGTTTGTTCCATCATTATGCTGGGGTTCATGGAAGGTTTGCTCGTTATAGTTTGAAACTTGCTTTGAGATTATTTAACACTCAGGCTTTTTTAGTTTTCTTTAATAGATTCTTTATTTTCAATTTTTTCAATCCTTTCCTGAATTTCATGTAATTTGTGGAAAACGCTATCAAATTTTTCTCACATTTTTTCACTCACAGACGAAGTTGTACCTGTCCCACCATGTGTCTATCTTTTCCTCCAAGTCAAACAAAATAGATTTCTGTCTATAATTTCATCCAAATCAAACAAAGGAGTACTCATTTTCAGAGTTTTCATTCCCATTCTAATTTCTATTTTCATTTTCAATATCAGTTTCACTGGAGGGAGATGCACCTCCTAAAACGCTCTTTCGAGATTTACTTCTGCTAATTCCACCAACTTGCTTGCACCACCAATACCAGGTAAACAAGTAAATATTTAAAACTGAGGTAATTCAGTTGAATCCTTTATATTTCTAAACAAAAAATTAATTTTTTTTCTTCAGAATCCCATTTTTTACCCAATATGCTACGACCTTTTGTCAGGGTTCTTCAACAGTCATACATTCTGGGTTCGCTTGGTACTGGCTTGAGGTAAAAAGAGTGTAGAAATATGCGTATTGTGTTGGTTCCACTATTTTTATATAATAAATACTGGAAAGACAACAGATAACTGAGAGAAGAAAGAAGAAATATGTGTCCTTGATACTATTATAAACAAAGAAAGAATCGATTATGTTTAACTCTTTATTGTGTTCTTTCTTCTTTTTATATTTACGTATTCACAATAACATTTAGTTCATTACAATATTACAAACTTTACAAAATGAAGGATTTCGCAGTAAGCAGCAGTATCATGTGTTCTTACAAATAACAGATTCCCTTCTTACAAATATTATGTGGAATTAAAAATTAGGTTGAGAAAATTATTCCAGACTTGTATTTTTTCTAAATTTAATTTGGCAAATGAATGCTACTTTTTGTATCATCAGTGTACAATCGACTCAATTCTGTTCATTTAAAGATATTATATGGAGACTCTAAAAACTGGGGGGGGGGGGTAAATCTTTCATTATCTGGGCAAGTGAAAATATGGGAATCTAATTTTAGTGTATTAGTGAATCCACTGAATTTCTGTCAAGCCAGATGTGCAACCGCTATTAAAAAATAATAACATATATTTCTTAAAGTAATTCTGTTTAGCAATATTATTGTTTAGAATTATTGTTTACAAGTCCGAATTTATATGTGTTCATTCTCTGAACAAGCCAAAATCTGGACAAGTGAAAATATTGAAAACAAACTTCGGGCATTATTATAAATTAAAACAACTCTGAAATTATTAATTTCAGAAATGATTGTACCTGATTTAAGTTTTTCGTTGGTGTTCAATTTCCTGAAACAGAAAGATCTCAATTTTGACGAATTTTTGAATTTTGATTGTGTTGAATTTATATTAAGAGAGGAACAGATTACTGACGACACAGGTGTTGTCTGTCTGAAAACTGGATTGACTGGGCGCTATTGATACTCTCTGCATTCTCGGGGAACCTCGGATGTGTTACAACAGTAGCGTACTAACGGGGGGGGGGAGGGGGCGACGGGACGTGGCGGTTGCCCCGGGCGCCAGAGGTCTTGGGGCGCCAACACAGCTGATAAAAATTCGGGCCTCGAATTCTGGCCCTTTTGGCCATCATCGTCGCCCCGGGCACCATTTACCTTTATTACGCCACTGGATGTGTACTCAATCATACATAACATAGACAATCAAGGCTCTATGATACTGGTGTTGGAAACTTGAACGCTGTCACCTCGCGCTCAGTAACAAAGAATGATGGCAACGATGGTGCCATTACCAGCTGAGCGAGGCACGTTCCGGGATGCAAATAGTTGTCGAAAATATACATTAAACAAACATGGCAGTATAAAATATCGTTATTCTGTAAGAAATAACTACCTAACTGTTACTTGGAACGTAGTGACTGAGTACAAAAATCTGCACAAAGGATGAAATGATTGCCGCGTGATTTCGATGAAGGACTGTCTCAAGACATTATAATTAAAGGAATGAAGGTCCATGTACAAGTATTGTAAACATTAATAGCACGAATTAAGTATGATAAAATTTTGAGACTGGCAAAGAGCTATATATAGGGCCCCTATGTAAGAATATACTATCACGCATTTTCACATTCAACCTGTTAAGATGGAAGAGCCACAAACGATCACACATCAGGTCAGGGATTTACAGAGATTGATTCCAAAATACACATCAAACAAATGTTAAGGACGGACTCAAGGCTACTGTCGACATAAAATTATAGATATATGTCATGTCAGAGGAGAAAAAGGACATTGGATTTTAACATGCCCACAACATCAAAGAAAAGGGACCGCTAAGAAAGGAGAAAGAAGGCCAAGAGACAAATGTAAACATACCTGTTATTATTGTAAGAAAAATTAAATTTGTCTTCAAAGTGTTCATAAACTTCAAAGAAATTGAAAGAAGGGAGAAATAATGAGCTTCATAAGCAGAAGACGAAATAAAAGAAGCTAAGACATTGAAAAGGAAAGTAAAGGAAGAGAAAAAGAAGTACATTTCAGAAGCAGAAGAAGCTTCAGAAGAACCCATTCCAGTTAAGAAATTCAAAAAAGAAAGACATTTCTAAGAAAAATAAAACTGACTTGTTTGAAATTTAATTGCGATTCTTGTCCACGAGAATATACCAAACGTAGGTGTATCCATGTCTTGTTTATATATATATATATATATATATATATATATATATATATATATATATATATATATATATATATATATATATTGTTACGGAATCATACCTTTTTACCTTTTTATAATGATTTAATTTACTAATATATGATCTCTGTTTTTTGTCTAAATAGCGGTTAGCATATATGTATAGATACGACTACTGCTCGATCAATAAGTGGTCACATGATCAATTGCGCGGGAAAATGAAGTCGACCTAGCTCTGTATTTTTGGAAATCAACATTGAAAGGTCACATTCCATTATGAATCAATATTATGTTTACTCTTTAAGATTTTAGTACACTAGACCTTTGGGTAAATGACGCGTAACCTAGTTCCTGATTGGTTCTTAGAGGGTTGTGTTATTTTGAAATACTATATTATTAAAGACGGAGAAAGGGTATTCCCTTTTAATTCTGCGCACTTAGTAAAGATATATAGGGAATAATAATTGCTTGAATGAAGAGAGGTTATTGAAATTATTCAGTTCAGTGTGGAATTTATTTAATTAGTAATTCATCTGAATTACTAAACAGCTCCGTGGAATTATCGGACATTATTCTAAAACTTGTGAGATTCCAGACTTGCAAGGATTATTTTGGATTACATCAGAACTTGTCAACGTAAACACAGTACAGGTTATTTTCATTCGGAATACCACATCCGGATTACTCGGATTAACATCAGGAAGTGAACTTTAAAACAATTTAGGACTTTTTAGGATATTCTATACCGTAAGTTATTTTAATTCTTTCACTTTGATTGTTTTTTGAACTATTTTAATTCTTTTAATATTTTAGGAAATTAAAGATTTGCATTTTAATCTTGAAAGCTTGTTTGTGTCTTTTATTCTGTTACATTACCCCTAGAGTCGTAACAATATATATATATATATATATATATATATATATATATATATATATATATATATATATATATATATATATATAATTCATAAGATATTGACACACACACACATTATTTTGTGGAGGGATTTATTATTATAATTATTTTTTATTTGGCAATAGTGAGTAATATCTCTTTTCTGAGAGGTATGATTGGCCCTGAAAAGGTCAACTACGATGGGTATTGGTCAATCAGGTCCATGTTCAATTCTCATTGACATCAAACAGTTCCATCATGTTAATCCAATAGACGTTTTAATATCAGATTTCCCTTTTTACCCAAAACAAAACACGATTTACGGGCACAAATGGAAATATAATGTTAATTTCATGTTCAATTCTCCTTGTGCCAATACCTTCAACGTATGGAAATTTTAAACATTACAATTCCTCTTGCATCCATACTGCCCCACCATGTTAATCCTATAGACATTTTAAACATTACCATTCCCCTTCTATCTATACGAGCCACCACGACCACCAATGTTAAAGCTATCGACTATTGTGAAAGTCCCCTTGTACCTATACCGTTCCCTGCCAAAATGGGGGCTTAATTTTTTTTCCCTTGTACACATACCGGCCAATTTGTATTCATAGATGCCCATATTACTACTAATGCCTGACGTAAGCAAATGTGATTAGGTTGTGCATTAAACAAAGCACCTGATTGCGTGTTTGTGGGTGTCAGACTCCTCTTGGTGACATGCTTATCGGTGGAAGTTTCGTCCTAAATTACTGAATATCATAAAAGATGTTACCTGAAGTACATTAATTGTATTTGTTGTACAATTTTGATTGGAAGCTGGTCGATAATTGTTCATATATGGCGAGCTTAGGCATAATTATAGTTTAGTTGCAAAGATATTTAGTGAAAAAAAGTTATTTTTTTATTTAATATAAAAGATTGATTGATATTGTATTTATATATAACGCGAGAAATTATCTAGCGACAAGTTAAATATTTTTCTTCTTTTGATCACTTGTGTTGCTTTCTCAGACTTAGTACAACAAAGACTTTTAAGTACGACACAGTACAAAATAATCCGTTGGGTAGCAAAATTTTATGCAGAGAAGACTTTTGACAGATTGATGAAGCAACGATATATTTATTGTTTCATTTGGTTACAATTACACATGGCGTATTTATATGATTCTTTCGTATATTTTGTAACCAAGAAGTCGGCCAAAATCACGAAAGACATAAAGCTTAGCTACTATCGCGAATGGAATTTGTAATTCGAAACCCTTTTGTGAGATACGTTGTCGAAATTTCTCACAGTCAATTGTTTCATTTCAGAATATACTTACTTAATGATCCTTTCTTAAGAAAAATAAAATTCTTGCTGTCAATGTTTGTTTTCTGTCCCTGACAGCGTGTTTGTGTAACTAGCGGCTATTGTGGTTTTTTGTCGCATTCTTATATCCCGTTTGGTTTTGTAGTATGGGTCGTTTCAAGCTCAAGAATTTCTGCCTTGTGACCGATCCAGAACTTTGTCGTTTCTTGGTTTTAAGTTTATTTCCTGATTGTAAAAACTGAGTGACTCTGCTTAAGTATGCGTTTACTCAGCCTTACAAGTTCGTTAGCTTTTAATTTTGTGTCTGGTGCTCAACACTTGATCAGTTTTGTGACGTTAACTTCATGAATACTTAATGTGCAATATTAAACCAGAATAACTCAAAAACCAGGTAGGTCACTTACCTGGGGTTTTCAATATTTTCTAATATGGCCTCTGGAATTTATAACTTTTTTGTGTCTCCTCGGAATTTTGCCGTATAAAGCTCTAATATAGTATGTAGTGATCGATGTCCAAATAACCTGCATCTCGTTTACTAGATCTTGGGAGTTTGAGAATATCCCACACAGTTGTCAATATATTTTTCCCGTTTCCAGGCACGTGACTGCACATTTGTGGCAAGGTGCACTGTCATCTCGAAATATAAATTGTTAATTTTCAAAATGTTTTGAAATGACTTCCCATTAATGAAAGTTAATAGTGTCAATATACTTTTCTAGATACTAACATTTTCCATCAATTTTGACCAAAGTACCCACTCTATGATACATAATGCAACAACAAACATATCACCTACCCTGACATTATTTCCATGTAGTCCTAGGCACTCGGATCTGTAAGCTTCTATGCTAGTTCTCAACAGGTACAGACGGTTTTCACTAGTGATGATAACCTGGGTTTCATCGGAAAATATTACTTTATTCCAAAACATTACGACCGTGAGATGTGTCTTTTCCTTTCACCACTTCATGCGATTTGTTTCTGTTATTAGCAGATACGTCAGTGTCTTCCGAACTCTTTTAAACTTTTATTATGAAGTCGGTGCTGAACTGTCCTCATGGACGCTTTCTCAGGCGCATACTGGTTGTAATTATTCGTAATCTCTCTCAAACTCTGTCATCTGTTTTGCGTTGCCACTCTCAGAAGTTGATGATCTCCCCTAGCATCAATGAGCTTTCTCCGTCCACGGCGGCCGCTCTTTGCTACATTTCCTTGATAATCAAATTTACACACGAGCTGTGAATTGGTAGGCTTAAGAACATTTAATATTTCTGCTAGTTTTCAGTGACTTTCACCTCTCTTTCAAAGTTATATAGCCAGCTGTCGTTGCTCAGTTGACACTTCATGTCGTCTGCTAAATATTGTTGCAATATGATATTTGAGATCTTTTAAAAGCAGACCACTCCATTTTTACCGCTGCATTGGTAAAAGAATATCTCAAACATTTGTCCAGACACAAAACCTTTACGTTACAGACAAAGATAAACATGCAACAAACAATTTCTTATTGATTTTATTTATGAATTACGTACGTGACGTGTGTGTATGTGTGTGTGTGTGCGTGTGTGTGTAACGTGGCTTTGGAAGTGTTGGTATATTAAAAGCAGTTTGATATTCCAATACTGTATATCAAATTGTAAGTCACCCATGGCGTGTAAATATGTATATAATTATGGTTTCAGATGTTGATTATTACTTATCACATAGTTGGTGCACTTTACATACAGCGTTTGGATCTTAATATTTTTTTATATCTCAACACATTAACATATCACTTTCTGTGAATCCGATTGGTCAAAATAAGCCCATGAATTCTCAATATTTATTGACCGTGGGAATTTTCCTTGCCCCGCCTTCTGGAATCTTTTTTTTAATACGATTACTATCAACATAATGGCGTCCGTCTTTCCAATAGAATGCCGAACGGACATTGAGAGAAAACGGTCGAATATCACAAAAACTCACAGTTGTGGTTACTTATGTCGAAATATGGCCAATTCAATTTAATCTACGTAGAATTCTCGATATGCCAACCTAAAACTAGAACATGAGCACATTGCACCCCACCACCATGACAAGTGTGGTTTAAATGTCAACCTATATAGGAGTAAATAAATTCACCTCTATTATAAAAAGAATGTCGACAAATGCTGGTCTCACTCTGACAGAAGGTTATCGAACCACAGAATTCCTCCAAATCAAATAATGCAAATATCCGGTCACAACACATTCAATCTTAAATCAATATTATACACAGCACCATCTTATAGTCTAGATTTAGTGAAATTTCTGCATTTATTAATCATCCTATCACACAAATATCCAACAGCTAGAATGCTACTTTTTCTGCCGTATCAAATACTGCAACTGTGGTCGATGTCCATAGTGGAATAGACACACCTTTCGGTGGAAACATTGTAAACTGTCTCATCCAAATCCATGTATAAGGCGCGTAAACTGCTCCGACTGACCTAACCTGAGCCAACTATGTGACTTCACACAGTAATTTCTAATGGAGATCCAGTGTTGAAAAATGATGTTGACAGTGTCAAATGTTCTATTCATTTGAAAGGACAGTTGCTCTTTGAATTATAATTTGTAAAAAACAAATAATTCTACTTTTAAATGTTGCTAGTTATTTTATGTGCATTATTGATTCAACTCGCGTCTGAGACTACTTTTTCACGCGCAAGAATTGAAAGGTGCAGCGTCTGAGCCAAAATTTAATGAAATGCCGGAAATTATATATTCTTCTTTCTATTCAAACTCTTTCCACTAACATAAACACTATGTTATAAACAGAATCTCAAATGGGTAATGATTTAATATTACATTTATGAAACTCGTTGAATAATTTCCAGCTTTTGCTGGACAAGGCTCGCAAAAACCGGAAATTATTCAACTCGTTTCATTAATTCAATATTAATCATTACCCGTTTGAAATCCTCTTTATCCGTACTCTCTAGATTAGTGATGAGTTTGATTTATGAGCCAAAATTAACATAAGAAAACAACGAGAAAAATATAGATACATATATCCCGTTTAATCTACGTTATCTAAATGAATAAAACATATTACACAGTTTCATCGAAATCCTCTCTCTCTCTCTCTCTCTCTCTCTCTCTCTCTCTCTCTCTCTCTCTCTCCATAAGGAACAAAACTACTTTGCAAATCTGTGGAGTTTAGAGGGAAAAAAACTGAGCTGGATGTAGACCTTGCTCTTGAACTTACACTAAGTTACCTACAAGAACTTGGGTAGTTATAGTGGTATGAGTAAACTTTTCATGTGATTTTGATAGTATTTCACGATATGATACAAAGTAGTAAAACTTATCGAAACGAGAGGAACGTTCTGTACATTCTTTGGTTAGGTGGCACACATATACATTGAGGATCTCAAATGAGTAATGGTTTAATATTGAATTTATTAAACGAATTGAATAATATCCAGCTTTTGGCCCATTTATAATTCTGTTTATTCCATAGTTGGTCCAATTTACATACAATGTCTGCACTTTATTATTTTTGACATGACTATACGTTAATATATCACTTTCTGTGAATTTGATTGGTCCAAATACGCCTATGAAATCCTTGCGCAGTACTTTGATTAATTGATTTGCTGCGACCGTGGGAATTTTCCTTGTTCCGCTTTCTGCAGTCAATTTATTTTACTATTGCTATCAACAATATGGCGGTCGTCTGTCTAATCGGTAACCGGATGGACATTGGGGAAACAAACCAGGGGACGATCACAAAAAACCCACAGTAGTAGTTAGGTAACTTGGAATATGGCCCAAATATCCTACATATAATTAGAACATGAGTAAACATTCGTATAGTTAAACAAAAACTGTGGGATACACGAGAAAATCCATCATGCTATCCAACGCGAACATACCGAGCCTATGCAGAGAAACGTCTGCCAGCCTATCGTAATGCACACTGTCACCTTTACATTACTGCTACCAGGCGGTTTGGATCTTGCACCCCACCCCCGGGACAAGCATGTTATAAATGTCAACCTAAAAGAGTAAATAAACTAACCTCTCTTATGAAGAGAATGTCGACAATACCTGGTATCTCAACTGACAAAAAGTTATCCAACCACAGCATTCCTTCAAATCAAATAATGCAAATATGCCATCACGAAAGGATTCATTCTGGTAATATGAATTCCGTGAGAGCAACGTAAATGCAAATCGGCACCTATATATATCCTCCACATCAACACCTCTAGAGTTAGTACGCGTATCTGTATCCATTAATCATCCTTTCAGACAAATAGCCAAGAGTTGAAATGCTTTCTATTCTGCCATATCCAATAATGCATCTGCGGTGAATGTCCATAGTTGAATAGACACACCTTTCGATGGAAACGTGGTAAACAGTCTCAATAAAATCCATGTATATCGCGCCACGAGCACTCCAGCTGACCTGACCAACTGAATTTTGTGACATCACGCAGGAATTTCCATCGGAGATCAAGTTCTGAAAATGATGTCGGTGTTAAATTTTATATTGATTGGAAGTGGAAGGACAGTTGCTTTTTAAATTGTAATTTGTCAACAGAAATCTACCTTTAAATGTCGTTAGTTATCGAATTGTGCGATGTTGCTTCAACTCGCGATTGCGACTATTTTTTACGCACCAGAATTGAAAGGTGCAGCGTCTGAATCAGACTTAATTTAAATGCCGAAAATTATTCGTTCTTCTTTCTATCTAAAGCTTTCCACTCTCAATAAAAACTACGTGATAAACAGATGGCAAAAGATTTAATATTAAAGTTATGAAACTCGTTGAATAATTTCCAGCTTTTGCGAGCCTTGACGATACGTCATAATATGATTTATGTGATGCCTTGGTTTGATTTTTATTAGATTTTTAGCCTATAGCAAGTTTTTAAACAGATCACTTTAAAATAATTTTAAATGACTCTCTCTCTCTCTCTCTCTCTCTCTCTCTCTCTCTCTTTCTCTCTCTCTCTCTCTCTCTCTCTCTCTCTCTCTCTCTCTCTCTCTCTCTCTCTCTCTCTCTAGACCTATGATGGCAAAACTGGCACACAAACCAAACACCATAGAGAGAGAGAGAGTATAAAAAGAATCATATGGTCGATTACAATAGTAAGTCAAGCATAATAACGACTTGGATGAAGTGTAAATAACTTAAGTATGAGTGTTTGTTTTGTTTGGATTTAGATTTAAATTATATAGGATATGTTTTAAGAAGGTAAAGCTGCAATAGAAATTCTTTTCAAGTTTTGATTTGGTTTGATTTCTTTATCATGCACGATTTTCTCTCTTGCTTTGTGTTGTTGTTTTGTTTTTTTTGGGGGGGGGGTATTGTTTGTTTGCTTGGTTTTTTTGTGGTTGTTGTTATTGTTGTTGTTGTTGTTTTAGAGTTGTAATACCTGGTCGCCTCCAAGATCATCAACCAAGTGGTGGAACTTGTCCATTTGTTTGTTACATGTGGGCAATTGAGTCCAATCAAGCAGGCGGAGTTAAGTGCGTTTGTTAACGCCAGAATCATGATGGTAATGCATGACCACACTCCGCTCAAACGCTCTTAGATGACAAGAGTATTTTTGTTCATAGTAGCTACATCGTTACATTAACATCAGAAGCCTTATATAACTGCATGGTACAACTCCGCTCTTTAGTCTAAGATGAATTTTGTACGGGCAGATGAAAGACAAAGTTGTTCATTCATGTTACAAGAAGGTGGTTTTGTAGCATTAAAAATTTATAGAATTATGCAAATGAGTAGTTAATGTCATCTTTTGGGGAACGGGTGACATGTAAACACTTATCGGTATCACCTTAGTTATGTTTAAAAAAAAGATGTAAAACATTTTGATCTTGTATGTTAATAGCTAAAAGTATTATGAAGAACACCTAATTTTAAAATAAGAATAGATTGATCTCGTTATTTTATAGGTCCACCTCAGCCTAGTGTCACCTTTCTACCAAAAAGCACACAAAGTATTTATATCAACCTCACAAGGAAACAAGGACTTGCTACACGCTACCAAGTAATCGGGACATCTGTTTCGGGAGGCGAGAAATCTGTTCAGAATGGTACATTCCCTTCGGGTGAAAACATAACAACTCATAACTTTACCACAACAGATCAACCCGGTACCTGCTTCAATTTTACGATTCATGTGATCAGTGGCTCTGGAGAAGGTGCTTGCACCAGTGATGCAACCACGATGGATGGTGTTTGCTTTCGTGAGTTTTAAGATTTCCGATAAATAAAAGTGGCATTATGCTTTCCTATTTAAATATTTCGGGGTAGAGAGCTGGGTTTTAATACCATGAAGAGAATGATAAACCGGACAAGGATCGGTTGGCTTCATCAGTGAATATTCTAAGTATATCTATAGTAAACTCAGGGACACAGAAGAAACAAATATTAAAGACAAATACTTGTACTAACTACATGACGCTTAAATTTACTCTTTGCTTATTGTGACCTATAGCTCTTTAACAATGCACAAAGTTCACAAAACAATATGGTCATATATCTGCATACGAAGTCGCAGTGTTAGTTCACCTTTGATTATTCATTAAATTCTATAAATGTTTGCTTGTGATCTCGGTAAATGGTCTGAAAAAGTCCTGATAAATAACATATTGTATGTGTTTATTCTGTTCTTTGGATTCCATAAATAGTGATGTACATGAAAAGAACATTCCTTGTTTTCAACAGTCGAGGCCTGTTATGTGTTCATTTATTGACTTTCTTTCCTTTATTGACAGGATTCCTTTTAAACAATTTGGAAACGAAATTTTTTAAATTCGTGAAAGTATTTTACTGACGTAAAAACACATTTATTCAGTAAAAAAACAATGTTTATCACTGTTTACATTGCTCCTTCTCAAAATGCATACCTTTGTTAGATATACATAGAAAAAATAGATCATAGTATTTTGGTGAAATTATTTTGCTGAACTATCTATATATTCGTTTCAAAGCTATGTCAATGTTACTGTTTTTCTGCAAGTCTTCATTCCAAGCAAATGTGGGTCACTCATAGTTCTACTGATTACAATTGGATCTACTAATTAGGAAAACATATTAAGAATTTCATCTCAAGCGATAAACAATACAAATAAGAACCTATTTGGCTACTAACAACCATGTTCATTAAAACAAGATAGGAATTGTTTATATTCAGCTCCATCCAAACCTGATGTTGCTAAACTTGCAACAAGTTTATGTAGCGTACCAATCGTCTTGTTAATATGCCCTGTGTATGTGATTGGTTATCAAATAGGCTGTATGCAACTTCTGAGAGCCTACGAATCTCTAAAGTTGGGAACTTATTCCGCCGGTGTAAAAGCAACACAAACATTACCTCCTTCGATATGCATTGGGCCTGCTTCAATCTCCGTACTGTAGCAAACAATGGGTCAGCAGGAGCGTATAATAATTTAAATCCAAATAAGTTGTAAATAATGACAATTGTGTCCGCACACATAGAATCTGTTATTTAAGATTTTCGTTTTAAGTATTTCTTAAGTAAATAGCAATAATATCACAAGCGTTTAATTTAAATGCTATTGGTTTGAATCCTTGGGAGGCTCTGAAAAGAAACAAGCACCCGATTGTTCGTATTAGTCTGCGGTTTGTGGATACATTTAACACAATCACCAGTTCTTTGCAGATCCGTCAAAACCTAATGTTACTTTTGTTCCGGAGAGCATTCGGAGCATTCAAGTGATGATTACAAAGGGTGATGGACAGGCAACAGCCTATGAAATTATTGGCACACCAGCCTCGGGAGGTAACGAGTCAATACAGAATGGGACATTTCTTTCAAATGCGACTTCAGTTACACACAACTTTACCACGTTGGACCTGCCTGGAACCTGTTTCAACTTCCGATTCATAGCTATAAGTGACGCTGGAAAAGGGACCAGCATAAGTCAGGTCATAATCAGGAATAATATATGCTATGGTAACTATGTCAATTTAACACTATCCAAAATCAAGCAGTTACTTTATATTTAACACATGAAGAGCCTAGCATGTATATTTCCTTTTCATCTTTGAGTTTTATTAAGTAATGTAAACTTTCTGGCAAGAAAATAAAGAAGAACAAGTTAGGAAACGAAACTGATTTTAATGAGTTTAACAAAAACGTGTTCTGAAGAGAAATATGTTATGAATTGATCTCTTTTTCGAAAATCTCTTTACGTGCCTCTATTGTGTGACACGATATATTCTTTTGTTATTTTTTTAAATATAATTCTTTGTTTTTTTTTGTAAGCATAACTCCTACGTTGGTGTATCTTTTAATATGTAACACCAAGTTTCTTTGGTTTGTTAATGACTTCTGCTACCATATTTTTCCACCTTCTCTTTCGACTCTGTGAGCGTTCTTGTGCTATTGCTTATTCAGCACAGTGGTACCAGTCTAGTTATGTCAATAACGCTAATTATTAAAACTACAGTTTAATAAGAACAAGGAAATTATTCTAATTATGATAGACAATCCAGATATGATATTTTCTATTTCGTATTTGATAATTTAAGAATTCTGCAGTATTTGAAGTTTATATACCTACTATATGTAGTCGCTTGTAAGTCGAGTCCAAATGCAAACTGCACAGACCAATATATGGAATCGCATAATGCGCCAGTGGATCTGGGTCTATGTAGTCTGTTAGGAGGAATCAGAAGAACATATAACAGAGACCCTGATCTGCCGGCGCATACTTCGACATATATGCGGATATATACGGCACTGGATTATATATATTCCTTTTGTTCCTTTGAATCCAACTATCTCTTTTAGAGATTATCAAGTCTCCGAGGTGGACTTTGCAGACACTTAATATATATATCTATTTATTTATTTATTTATTTATTTATTTATTTATTTATTTATTAGATAAGAAGTAGAAAAACCTCAACATTTTAATGGGGTCTTTAGATTATGTAGATATACCTGTTTAGTTCATCAGAAGGAAGAAATATATATCATAATAACAAATACAGGATTAAATGTTGTGCAAGGAGATAAAATGCTATCGTTGTATCCAAATACCATTTAATGGATGATATGTCATATATGATACAACAAACTGAACTGTTCAATTTGCATCGTAATAACCGATTTACCAGGAGTTTAATAGTATTATTCTGTTTCATAGTTAATCAATCATAATTATCTCATATACTTTAAGGTCCATCCAGAACCTGATCTGCCGGCACTTAATTCGACTTATACGCGAGTATAGTCGGCACTGGATTATATGTATTCCTCTAGTTCCTTTGAATTCAATAATATTTTTTAGACGTTATCAAGTCAGGAATGTTGACCTTGCGGACACTTAATATTTATTTATTTATTTATTTATTTATTTATTTATTTATTTATTTATTTATAAGCTAAGAAGTAGAAAAGCCTCAACATTTTAATGGGGTCTTTAGATTAGGTCGACATAACTGGTTAGTTCGTCAGAAGGAAGAAATAGATTTCATTATAATAAATACAGGATTAAATGTTCTGCAAGGAGATAAAATGCTATCGTTGTATCCAAATACCATTTAATGGATGATATGTCATATATGATACAACAAACTGAACTGTTCAATTTGCAACGTAATAACCGATTTACTAGTTTATGCGATATCGCTATTAAAGGGAGATTAATAGTATTATTCTATTTCATAGTAAATCCATCCTAATTATCTCATATACTTTAAGGTCCATCCAAACCACAGGTTAGTTTCGTTCCGATTGGCATCCAAAGCATCCGAGTGATGCTTACTATCGTCGATGGACTAGCAACCAGTTACGAGATAATTGGCACGCCAATTATTGGTGGATATGAAGTGATTCAGAATGGAACGTTCCCTCAAAATCTGAACACAAAAATACACGTATTTACCAGTGACAACGAGCCTGTGACATGTTTTAATTTTCGAATGTTTGCAATTAGTGGTTATGGATCTGGAGCTGGTAAAAGTGAACCTGTTGTAGCCAATGGTATATGCTATGGTACGTTTAGCCTTTTGTGTAGTTTCTAACTCCAAACTTAGAAGTTTTCGTATTTCCTTCTTTTTCTCCTCTTCAACATTGTGATGTAGTTTTACGATTTAAGAAAGAGTTTATTGAATGCATGAAACTGAATAGTAGTATACTCTGTTCTGTATGTAATTTCTTTGACTATCATAAGGAAATAATAATGTATGAATCTTATTTTAGTTTAGCATCGTTAAAGAAATTAAATGAAATCCGTGTATATAGAAAATGAATGCAGCATGAACAGGAATTTTCGATAACTAACAAATATTTTTGATAAGCATTAAACACATAAGTAGCATCTTTATCATGTAATAAATCTTATTTTAATTTAAATGTTAACAAATTGTAAATAATCTTCCATCACTATTGCTTATTTAAAGACAACTTTTGCCGCAAGGAGAGAATCTATTTGTAAAGATGTTTGTTTTGATTGTTAATATAAACGACATTAGATTAATCTTTTGAAGCCCTTAAAATGACCCAAGCACCTGAGAATTAGTCTTTGTCTGAGGTTTGTAGACACGTGTAAAGGATGTCCCGGTTTTTTGCAGATCCGTCAAAACCTAATGTTACTTTTGTCCCGGAGAGCATTCAGAGCATTCAGGTGATGATTACAAAGGGTGATGGACAGGCAACAGCTTATGAAATAATTGGCACACCAGCCTCGGGAGGTAACGAGTCAATCCAGAATGGGACATTTCTCTCAAATGCGACTACAGTTACACACAACTTTATCACTTTGGACCTGCCTGGAACTTGTTTCAACTTCCGATTCATAGCTATAAGTGGCGCTGGAAAAGGGACCAGTAGAAGTGAGGCCCTAATCAGGAATGATATATGCTATGGTAAATAGGTTTATTGGGCACTATACAAAATCAAGCAATTACTTTGTATTTAACACATGAAGAACCTAGGATGTTTATTTCTTCTTCATCTTTGAGTTTTATTAAGTAATGTAAACTTTCTGGCAAGAAAATAAAGAAGAACAAGTTAGGAGACGACATATGTTCATTAAGTTAAAAAGAAATTGTACTGAAGAGTAATATGTGATGACTTGATCTCTTTTTTGTAAATCTCTTTACGTGCCTCTATTGTGTGACACGATATATTCTGTTGTTAATTGTTTTGTTTTATTTAAGCGTAACTGTTACGTTGATGTATCTTTTAATATGTAACACCAAGTATCTTTGGTTTGTTAGTGACTGCTGCTACCATCTTTTCTCCACTTCCTCTTTCGATTCTGTGAGCGTTCTAGTGCTATTGCTACTCAGTACAGAGGTACCAGTCTAGTTACGTCGATAACGCTAATTATTAAAAATACAGTTTAATAAGAAGAAGGAAATTATTCTAATTATGAGAGACAATCCAGACATGATATTTTCTATTTCGTATTTGATAATATAAGAATTTAGCAGTATTTGAAGTTTATATACCTACTATGTGTAGTCGCTTATAAGTCGAGTCCAAATGCAAACTGCAGAGACCCTGATCTGCAGTCGCACAAGGCAACAGTAGATCTGGGTCTATGTAGTTTGTTAGGAGTAATAAGTAGAACACATTACATAAACCCTGATCTGCCGGCGCATACTTCGATATATATGCGGATATATACGGCACTGGATTATATATATATATATATATATATATATATATATATATATATATATATATATATATATATATATATATATATATATTCCTCTAGTTCCTTTGAATCCAAATATCTCTTTTAGAGATTATCAAGTCTCCGAGGTGGACTTTGCAGACACTTAATATATATATATATATATATATATATATATATATATATATATATATATATATATATATATATATAATTATTTATTTATTGATTTATTAGATAAGAAGTAGAAAAACTTTAACATTTTAATGGGGTCTTTAGATTAGGTAGACATACCTGTTTAGTTCATCAGAAGGAAGAAATATATATCATTATAATAAATACAGGATTAAATGTTGTGCAAGGAGATAAAATGCTATCGTTGTATCCAAATACCATTTAATGGATAATATGTCATATATGATACAACAAACTGAACTGTTCAATTTGCATCGTAATAACCGATTTACCATTCTATACGATATCGCTATTAAAGGAGGTTAATAGTATTATTCTGTTTCATAGTAAATCAATCCTAATTATCTCATATACTTTAAGGTCCATCCAAACCACAGGTTAGTTTCGTTCCGATTGGCATACAAAGCATTCGAGTGATGCTTACTATCGTCGATGGACTAGCAACCAGTTACGAGATAATTGGCACGCCAATTATTGGTGGATATGAAGTGATTCAGAATGGAACGTTCCCTCAAAATCTGAACACGAAAACACACGTATTTACCAGTGACAACGAGCCTGGGACATGTTTTAATTTTAAAATGTTTGCAATTAGTGGTTATGGATCTGGAGCTGGTAAAAGTGAACCTGTTGTAGCCAATGGTATATGCTATGGTACGTTTAGTCCTTAGTGTATCTAAATCCAAACTTAGAAAGTTTCGTATTTCCTTTTTTTTCTCCTCTTCAACATTGTGATGTAGTTTCACGATTTAAGAAAGAGTTTATTGAATACACGAAAATGAATAGTAGTATACTCTGTTTTGTATATAATTTCTTTGACTATCAAAAGGAAATAATAATGTATAAATCTTATTTTTGTTTAGCATCGTTAAAAAAATTAAATGAAATCCGTGTGTATAGAAAATGAATGCAGCATGAACAGGAATTTTCGATAACTAACAAATATTTTTGATAAGCATTAAACACATAAGTAGCATCTTTATCATGTAATAAACCCTATTTTAATTTAAATGTTAACAAATTGTAAATAATCTTCCATCACTATTGCTTATTTAAAGACAACCTTTGCCGCAAGGAGAGAATCTATTTGTAAAGATTTTTGTTTTGATTGTTAATATAAACGACATTAGATTAATCTTTTGAAGCCCTAAAAATGAACCAAGCACCTGAGAATTCGTCTTTGTCTGAGGTTTGTAGACACGTGTAAAGGATGTCCCGGTTTTTTGCAGATCCGTCAAAACCTAATGTTAATTTTGTCCCGGAGAGCATTCAGAGCATTCAGGTGATGATTACAAAGGGTGATGGACAAGCAACAGCTTATGAAATAATTGGCACACCAGCCTCGGGAGGTAACGAGTCAATCCAGAATGGGACATTTCTCTCAAATGCGACTACAGTTACACACACCTTTATCACTTTGGACCTGCCTGGAACCTGTTTCAACTTCCGATTCATAGCTATAAGTGGCGCTGGAAAAGGGACCAGTAGAAGTGAGGCCCTAATCAGGAATGATATATGCTATGGTAAATAGGTTTATTGAACACTATACAAAATCAAGCAATTACTTTATATTTAACACAAGAAGAGCCTAGCATGTATATTTCTTCTTCATCTTTGAGTTTTATTAAGTAATGTAAACTTTCTGGCAAGAAAATAAAGAAGAACAACTTAGGAAACCAAATATGTTCATTAAGTTAAAAAGAAATGTACCGAAGAGCAATATGCGATGACTTGATCTCTTTTTTCGAAAATCTCTTTACATGCCTCTATTGTGTGACACGATATATTCTGTTGTTAATTGTTTTGTTTGATTTAAGCGTAACTGTTACGTTGATGTATCTTTTAATATGTAACACCAAGTATCTTTGGTTTGTTAGTGACTTCTGCTACCATCTTTTCTCCACTTCCTCTTTCGCTTCTGTGAGCGTTCTAGTGCTATTGCTACTCAGTACAGAGGTACCAGTCTAGTTATGTCGATAACGCTAATTATTAAAAATACAGTTCAGTAAGAATAAGCAAATTATTCTAATTATGATAGACAATCCAGATATGATATTTTCTATTTCGTATTTGATAATATAAGAATTCTGCAGTATTTGAAGTTTATATACCTACTATATGTAGTCGCTTGTAAGTCGAGTCCAAATGCAAACTGCACAGACCAATATCTGGAATCGTATAATGGGCCAGTAGATCTGGGTCTATGTAGTCTGTTAGGAGGAATAAGAAGAACAAACAATATATACACGATCTGCCGGCACATAATTCGACTTATACGCGAGTATAGTCGGCACTGGATGATATGTATTCCTCTGGTTCCTTTGAATCCAATTATATTTTTTGACATTATCAAGACAGAAATGTGGAATTTGCAGACACTTAATATTTATTTATGTATTTATTTATTTATTTATTTATTTATTTATTTATTTATTAGATAAGAGGTAGAAAAGCCTAAAAAATTAATGGGGTCTTTACATTAGGTGGACATACCTGTTTAGTTCGTCAGAAGGAAGAAATAGTTATCATTTTAACAAATACAGGATTACATTCTGTGCAAGGAGATAAAATGATATCGTTATATCCAAATACCATTTAATGGATGATATGTCATATATGATACAACAAACTGAACTGTTCAATTTGCATCGTAATAACCGATTTACCATTTTATACGATATCGCTATTAAAGGAGGTTAATAGAATTATTCTATTTCATAGTAAATCCATCCTAATTATCTCATATACTTTAAGGTCCATCCAAACCACAGGTTAGTTTTGTTCCAAATGGCATCCGGAGCATTCGAGTGATGCTTACTATCGTCGATGGACTAGCAACCAGTTACGAGATAATTGGCACGCCAATTATTGGTGGATATGAAGTGATTCAGAATGGAACGTTCCCTCAAAATCTGAACACAAAAATACACGTATTTACCAGTGACAACGAGCCTGGGACATGTTTTAATTTTCGAATGTTTGCAATTAGTGGTTACGGGTCTGGGGCTGGTAAAAGTGAACCTGTTGTAGCCAATGGTATATGCTATGGTACGTTTAGTCCTTAGTGTATCTAAATCCAAACTAAGAAAGTTCCGTATTTCCTTCTTTTTCTCTTCGTCAACATTGTGATGCAGTTTCACGATTTAAGAAAGAGTTTATTGAATGCATGAAACTGAATAGTAGTATACTGTTTTGTATATAATTTCTTTGACTGTCAAAAGGAAATAATAATGTATGAATCTTCATTTGTTTAGCATCGTTAAAAAAATTAAATGAAATCCGTGTATATAGAAAATGCACCATGAACCGGAATTTTCGACAACTTACAAATATTTTGATCAGCATTAAACACATTAGTAGGATCTGTATCATGTAATCAACCTTAATTTATTTTAAATGGAAACAAATTGTAAATAATCTTCAATCACTATTGCTTATTTAAAGACAACTTTTGCCGCAAGAAGAGAATCTATTGTTTAAGATTTTTGTTTTGACTGTTAATTTAAAAGAGAATATTTTAAATTTTTGGAAGTAGTTAAAAAAAAATAGAAACCTGAGAATTCGTCCTTGTCATGAGGTTTGTAGACACGTGTAACGGAAGTCAAGGTCTTTTGCAGATCCGTCAAAACCTAATGTTAATTTTGTCCCGGAGAGCATTCAGAGCATTCAGGTGATGATTACAAAGGGTGATGGACAGGCAACAGCCTATGAAATAATTGGCACACCAGTCTCGGGAGGTAACGAGTCAATACAGAATGGGACATTTCTCTCAAATGCGACTTCAGTTACACACAACTTTACCACTTTCGACCTGCCTGGAACCTGTTTCAACTTCCGATTTACAGCTATAAGTGGCGCTGGAAAAGGGGCCAGTAGAAGCGAGTCCCTAATCAGGAATGATATATGCTATGGTAAATAGGTTTATTAGACACTATTCAAAATCATATCAATTACGTAAAATTCCTCTTTATCTTTGAGTTCTTTTAAGTAACGTAAATGTTTTCGAAAGAAAGGGAAAAACAAATAAGGAAAGTGAATTTTAATTGCATTAGATAGAAAACAAAATGTACCGCATAGTGCTATTAAGAATGTTTTCCATACTGTGAAGCGCATCGATTTTTCTCCACAATGAAGGGATTGTCGATTATTTCAGTGACGGGTCCTATATCTAGACCCGTGGTACAACCCGAGATCCAGCGACTAACAACCGGTGGTAATCAGTTGGTTTTCTTTTGCGATTTTGAACCATCATCAGATCCCACAGTGCTATATAAAGTAATGTGGTACAGGGACAGGATAGACACAGAGTCTCGACTAATGTTCTCTAGCGAGCTCCGGTATTCCTCCAGTGTGAATTTTAGATCATTTACACTCCTGACGGAACCAAACATAACACTTGGAACAACGGTAATAAATCTCATAGTTGCGTACCAAAATAGGTTCAAATCGACACACGGGCATGTATTATTCTAAGTACGCTTTGCCTGTAAATAAACCTTCCAATCTGAGATCATTAACAGGAACATGACCTTGTGGACTCAATTATGACAGTGTTCATAAGAATAATCTAAATTGTAATACATATGCACTTCTGGCTAGATTACTTATAGATTGAAAGGTCAGTATTAGGATTTGAAAGTTTCCACTAAAATTAATAAGTGTGATATTAACATTGAAATGACCATGGCTATTTCAATATTTAATATCACACTTATTTTATAATCAAGACATAAAGCCTAGTTTGAAAATGCATTATACAATTTGTATCTGGCCAAAAAAATTTGCAACTCGTTATCGTGTCATAGCTAGCAAAAACGTCTTGTACAAAGGAAACTAATTCGTTCCGTCCTGCAATGTATTTCCTACATATAGTGACCGATTTCTACTGTTCAGTAGCAACAGCCATATAATTTTGTTCCTTGAATTAAATTTGTGAAGTTTTGTCTATAAGTCATACATTGTAGGCAGATCCGCTTAACTGTGAGAAATCATTTGGATATCCATTACAAAAATTGTCATTTCAGCTATTTTGCGAAGTCTCTGCACAGAAACTTAACATCACTGTACCAAGTAAACCTTATTTCGCTGGGATTGAGGTAATTTTATTGTTTGCATCATTTGTTTACTGACCTCTGTTTTAGGAGCTCCCTCTCATTATAAGCACACAATGACTTTTAGGAATTGTTATTTAAAGGTAAATATATTCTGTTAGTGGTACATATCAGACAAGAGATTTGGAACTGAGGCATAAAGTAGGTAAAAGATTCAGCATAATTGTTAAACATGCAAAATACAAATTTTGGCATTTCTTTTTTTTTTTATTAAGAGTAAAATATATCGAATTAACCCAAGTTCATACACCATGATTTTAAAGTCGCATTTGCGACCATGTTTTTGTCACTGTGTTACCTTCTTAATGATATATCATAAAAGAACATTTCTAAGGAGAGGGCCATTTGAACATGACCTGCTACATGCAAACAGTTCACAAGAGTTACGTCTCTTTGAGACGGGTAAGAGCCAATATAATAAATTCAAAATATTTCTTATTGACATTTTCAGAAAGCAAATTGGCACTAGGATTTTCAATTATCCTAATGTTATTCTGATAATATACTGTAAAGCGTCCTCGACTTTTGCATATGTTAGATGACGGTGAAACCTTGAAAGGTCACCGTTATGCTCAAATAGATATCTCTAAAAGTGTTAAAAAGAACTATAAGTGTTGTAATTATCAAATCACGTATTTGTGTTGATTTATTCCATATATTTGATGTCAGACTAATGTTTGTAAATAGCAAGGGTTTTATTGATTATATGTCCTATAACAACAAAACACAGATTACACCTGATGATGCTGTTAGCATACAAGATTCAGAGGAAGCACTGCTATACATTAGATCAACTATTCCCTTCGGCTGTCTTGACCAAATCGACGAATGTTTCTTAAATGTTAACATGCTCTACAGTAAAACAGAGGCAGACAACTGCTTACTTCCGTCCGCAGCAGCGTTTTCCTATTGTGGTATTCGTATCAGCTCACGAAGATGGAATGAAACATATCAATTAAGGATCGGCGTAAGGCATGGACAAGATCTGCACAGTATATCCAGACCATATAACATCAAATTTAGAACTGATGAGAATTTTGAATATCATAACATTTTTCGAAATTATACGATTCCTGTAGAGATCCAGGTAAGAAAGAAATCTCTAAATACATGTATTTACTAATTACTATTTCTCACCCTTGTATATCAAATACAGCAGGAATGATATTTCTAATTGCCCAACTATAATTATCATATAATTATATCACAGATTTTCTTTACGGATTGATGCGCCATTTACAAAAACAAGTTATATATATAGACCAAATTTTCTGAGGCGTTTCAAATTCCGGTTTTATTGTTGGATCTTATAGTAGATGATTTCTTTTGATAAAACTATAAAAATTACTCCACAAGAATATCATGAATTTTCGCTGCAAATATAATTTTAGGTGCAATAACTAGTCTCGTGAAAGGGCATTCGTTGTAACAATGTGGGATTTCAATAATCTTATTAAGGGGCATCAATGTGGGACTTCAAAAATCTAATACGCTCTTTGCTGCTTTTTGTCATCAACTTTGAACGCATTCAAGGATAAAAGAACTCAATAGTTCGCCTTATTTGAGTGTAAAGTATTATATGAGGCGACAGTTTTGACAAACAAATAAAGTTGTATGTCTGTCTTAATATTTAAAATCATTTTCCAGGTTACGGTAAGCACGAATACATCCAACTTGAATGGAAAAGAATGCCATGCAATCTCTGACCCGCATATGCTGACCTTCGATGGACGGTATAGTAGTAGTAGTTGTAGTAGTAGTGTTTTCTATGTTCTTATAGTGGTTGTGTTGGTGCTGTGATGGTTGGGGTAAAGGAGGTGGCGCTGGGAAAAAGCTAGTGAAGAAGATAAAGAACAGGCGTGGACTGGACAAGTACATGACTCGAAAACATCTCGGGGAAACTAGAAAGCTGGTGTACATCTATAGTGCATTGCACCCAAGTGCTGATATAAAATACTGTTGGTTTTCTTAGCATGAAGGAAGTAAGGAATATAATAATAATAAAATAACCTTTAAACAAAGAGTATCTAATTCAGAAAGAGTGAATGAATTTTCCTTGAGATAGTCCTAAAAAATTGCTGCTTCAAGAAAATGAGGTGAGAAAGGAACACTAAGAGTGGAGAAAGATATATAGAAAATCTGAGTGGGTGAAAATTTAATTCATTTGCAATGTATCTGCCTGACTTCAAAACAGGCCAGCGCTAATACTAGTAGGTGACCTTAACTAAGTATGCTAACCAAGCTCAGAAAAGGGCCAATATAGTAACCAAAGACAAGACAGGCATTATACAAAAAAGGATAACAACTATTTAGAATAGATTCGTCTCTGCAATATTGAAGAATGTAAAATAAATGCTCTAAACCACGAGATAAAGTACATAACCATTAGTAGCAGTAGTAGTAGCAAGAGCAGCAGCAGCAGTAGCGAAATTGTTAATGTGTCGATCTTACGTGTGTATGTCAAAAACTCACACGACTTTGATTAAGATGTGTTCAAAATATTTGCAATTAGTTACGATAAATTCACCAGACACAATTTGCCTTTAATGTTGTTCTTTATGCAGAATTTTTATTTAAGGTAATAGCAAGGTATGAAATATTCATTTATTCGACTATTTTTGTTTATACAATTCATACGTTAGATACATATTGCCACTAATTCTACAACAACTCAATGCATTCTCTCTAAAAGGTATTACGAGAATCAGAACAATGGAACGTACATACTTTACAAGCATGCAAAGAAGCCTATCCAGGTATGACTTTTATAAACATTTTTATTATAAATATCCACTTTTCTGTATTGCAGCGAAACAATTTTTTAGCATCTTCATAATAATGAATCTTATTCTTGAATCCGATTTGCTGAGAGATAGAAATACATGCGAATGCAAACATTGCTCACAAATTACCATACAGGACGATGATATAAGCCATTTTCTGCATGAAAAAGGAATTTTCTACATTTATTGATAGAAAGAAAATAAAGCAAAGTAACACATGCGTAAAAATTGAACATGAATAGTTCAACGTCTCATGTAGTCGATAGAAAACATAAAAGATGGACTTTACTACGCATAGCGAAACATTTTGGGACACATTAGTGGAAATAAGTGGGTGAGATTTTTTTATAATCTTTCTGCACGACTTTTTACAAAAGCTTTTATCAAATCCTCCTATACAGTGCGCAAAGAATTTAATTGTCATGTAATAATATGTCTACAAAAAGTAATGGTGAAATTTTAAAACAAGTTATCAAGTCTTTTTATATTGTGAGTGTAACAGTTTTTATGTTCTTAGACTTTAAATCGTATCGTAATCCGATTTATCAAGCAAGTGTGTAAATGGATAAATATTTGCTTCAAACCGAATAATTATGACACGGCCATAAATACAGGTTCAAATGAAGACGAACCTGTGCTACGGTATACCACGAGGTCCCCCGTTCTGCCCATGCGGAGTGGCCATTGCGGCCGGGAGAGACGTCTTTGTTATTGATAGATGTAGTATACCTATCAAGATTTATATGCCAAAATGTGATGATGAAACTCTTAAAGGGAAGATAAAAACCGATGGCAACTCGTATCAGGTAAGACAAAGATCAGACCTATGCAAAATTAACAGAGAGATCGTGCTTGAAACTATTAGTGAATTGCGATGTAGCTGGGCATAGATACCTATCAGATACAGCTATATCTTCTTGGAGATACGATATATTTATCACGACCTCCGTATTGAGATGCTCACGATTCTATACAAAAATTATTTTCCATTAATAAAAGCATAGTTTATGCAATACATATTCCACACTATCTACACTTACCGCAAAAGTGAATTTACAGATCTGGACAGTCAGTCCTACTCATTGGACACTAATAAACACTCACATGTGACAAAGAACCGCGTCCGTTGTACTTTCTCTTAAACTTTCAAGGCAATAATATTATACTATCTCGATAAAATTGATCTTGTATACATATACATTTCCTACAGCTAACAGAAGAGTATAGAAAGGTTCCAAAAACACATTTAGTCGTTATAACAGGTTTGGCTATCCTTTAGTTTACTTTATCATCATTTCAATGAGTACAAATAAATAGTTTATCAAGTTTCTACTGATAAATGAATTCTTATTAATTGTTTCAATCTCGAAGCCATGCTATATTTTTCAGATCTACCTTCCCACTGGATCGTTGGTGAAAATTAACAGCGGAGTATCATTCAATATGTATTTGTATCCATCCGTGTCAGATCGAATGTCTACATCTGGGCTCTGCGGTTACCTAGACAACGATAAACATAACGACTTTACGCTTCGTAACGGGTCCTGGGTTTCTAAACAGGAATTTGAAGCTTTCAACTCGAACTGGGAGTAAGCACCATTCTACACATGATTAATGGAAACGTTGGATACATTCCAAAAAAGCGACCAATCGTACGACTTTAAATCTTATACTAGATCAAAATACGCCAAAAGTCAATTTGAATTTGGTAACTCTGACTTCTAGCAAGTTCTTACCCATTCTCAGCCTTGAATACTCTAATCAAGCTTTGGATTATAAAGTATATCGAAAACAGAAGAGAGATGATTAAACTTTTCTGATTAAAATCGAAATACAATATTCAGGCACTATGTCGATAAAAACAAATTAAAAGCAAGTTTGTCTTTTTATATTACACTCAGTAAATAGTACCTATAATTAACGGCAGCATCTAACAACATCTGCAAAACATATAACAGGCGGATAATTTCAGGTTTTGAGAGTCAATACTTTATGAAATTCAATGTCATCGCCTATGTAGTATCAAAAACTCACATTCTTTCATTCAAGAGTTAAACAGGAAGAAGATCTCTTCAATCCTTCAAATTACAAGTTCCTGCCGATCTGGCCCAGAAAAGATGATCTATGTATCTGTGGTCAGTATCAAGGCGGTCAAATTGGTCAGTCCGACAACTGCAGCCCTGATTCTCGACACTTCTGTCACGACAACAGCCTGAATGACAGTCCGGCCGCCCAGTGTAATAGACTACTCGACAACAACCCAGGGGCGGCTGTAGACGTGGATCGAAGTGACCATAACGTCAGCCGCGGTGAAATTAATATCATGACGGTAATAATAGTGTTTTGAAAGAGGTTTATATAAACCATGCCCCAAACAGTTCATATTTAAAGCAGAGACCGCACGTTACAAAGGGACAAGTTTCAACTATGTCAGTCAAACATTCGGGCATCGAGGAAAGTTTTTCTTTATTGGAATCTCATTAGCTAATTGGTCTTGAATACTACGGGACATAATAAGTGACAAGTGAAACCTCGCACATTGTTGATTACACATTTATTTAGTTTTATTTGATACAAGCAGATTACAACACTGAACCTGACTAACCAATTAGAACTCCTATGTAACACGTGATACATACCTTTCAAGCCATATCGTTAGTTTTTGAACTCGAACTTTTATTCCTTTCTTTATGCAATATCAATCTGATCGAAAATGAGATCTTCTACATACACTAATAGGGTACAACTCTAAATATCACAATCTGGAAAAATATCTTTGTTATACGGTGTAATAGTTAAAGTTTATCAAACTTTATTTCCCCAGAAACTTCAGGCGATGAGGAACTATACAGAGGATAGTGCTAGCCTTGAATGCTGGTTATTTCTAAACAGTTCTAAGCTGTTTAAAAAATGCTCCGAAATACCTAATATAGACCCATCATCCTTTGCCAACACGTGCGCTAAAGATGCTATTGTAAGTAACATTATTTCGCATAATGATGCAAAAAAACTTTGAGAATAATTTGACTTTTTTATGAAATTTGGTCTGGGCCAAGATAATTGTCCAAGGAGACAGTCCTAATATATTTCAGTTTTCAGTGCCATACAAACTCATTATTGTCATACGATTCATATTTTCTTCCTAAAATTTAGTGTGTATTTTATAAGCTTAAATCTTGGAATGAGATGAAATTATGATTCCATATTATAAAGTAATCTTCTCAGATGAGATATAGTCTTTAAAAAATATGTTCATAACTGAATTTAACATTTCAAAAAACAAGGTTACGACGGTACGAATGCTATTCTTTTTTAATGCCAACAGTTGAATACTCTCTCATATCCAAACCGGATTGATTCATGATGACCCTAATTTGACGGCGATGAACCTGTTTTCTAAAATGAAATTTTGCTTTGGAAACATGAAAGAAATTAGTTATAAATATTTAAATACATTCATGTGCATATTCTTGGTTGTTAACACTGAACGATAAACTAAATTTCCATAACTTTCTTCATGTAAATGATTGGTTTCCAATTGTAATTGTACTTCACTAACACATCTGTTAACTTTGCAGAAGGTCTCAATATTTTGCATAATTCTAAAGCGCCTCTTTGCCCCCACCCCCCACCCCCCGCCACGATACTATGTGCACTATAAGATGACCTTTTCAGGGGGATGTAATACATGTAATTTCAATTACAGTTTAAATATTATGTAAACACATGCGTTTTCCCTTTTCTTTCAGATCACTTCGACAATGAACTGGGCATCCACTCACCTTGACAGTGCTCAAAAAAGTTGTTTGTACCAGGTCATAGTAAATCAGCCGCTTCCAAAAGAACTTTGGAAACAATTCAATATTACAATAACTCAAAACAGAACTGTAGAATCGAGTAATCAGACCGAGAAAACAAGCGATGTATACACAGCTGACTTTAAACAGGAAGTCGAACAATTGGCGTGTCCTATGGACTGCAGCGCTCATGGGAATTGTAGTAAAGGTACAATGCGGTTAATATTAAACTTGACAACCTGGCACATTTCTTGCTTAAGATGTTTAGACTAGTCTATTTCTACTAAGTCATAACAAGGAAAATCATTGTGAGCTAACTAGTTCATGATAAAGTGCACAACAGTTTAGTTCGCAGATAAACGTCTCTTAATTATGACAATCCTTTTGTTTCTGTGTAGTTACAAACCATTTTATTGAATGCAGACAGTCAAATAATTAAGCATGTTAATTATTTTAACTTATTTATTTCATGTTTTTAACTATATTAAATATCCTTTTTTTTTCAAACAAGGAATACTTTAATTGTTTATAGACATTACAAATGTTAATTGATGTTATTTGCTTTAGTTTCAATTTCAAGCATTTAACGTAAATAAATAAATAAATAAATATTAAGTCTATGGTTCATACCTTAAATATTATCAGTGATAAGCGATGCTTGAAAACACTGTCTCTTTAAAAAAATGTGTTCGGTACTATGTATGACAATAAGTAATCGATTTGATTTCGTTTGTTTTAAAAAGAAATCACGTGTTTTTGCTTTTTGTTATATACTTTGGTCGAACGTTGGTTTGTGTTCATGATATATATATATATATATATATATATATATATATATATATATATATATATATATTATTTGAACCAATTATCTGTATGTATTTTAGTTAATAAAACATCAAAATTATCAGTTGGATAGACGAATAAGAGAACAAAATTACAAAAAAAGTCTGCCCTATTTGACTAAGACGTTGCTTTGTTTGCGAGTGTTGTATATCTAGTAACTATCATATCATCCCATTATAATAATTCCTTCTGAGGATATTGTCATTAGGAATACATATTGATGCAATACTTTGAGTCATCGGTCAGAAACGATAATATTTGTGCAGTCGAGAGCTACATGAATATTTATTTTTCAATAAATTTAAGAGGTTTATTCTCTTTTCTTTGGTAAGTGGTGCTTTGTCCTCCGTATCAAATCACCCTTGAGTCGGCTATAAAGTATTGTAGAAACACAAGCATGGGATGTCGGTTCCTTTTATCTAGCTATTTACTTTCTTTTAACCTAGATGCGGTTGGAGTGTTGAAGTTCTCGACCTCATTCCATTCCCACCCACCACCTCCACCCCACCCCGTCCCCTCCCATTGTCACCAACTGAAAGAAAAGAAACTGAATCATTACTAAAATGGCAAACTGGAGGGGATAGCTGAACGAGTTACTTCTCTCTCCCATCTAACCCCTTCTTTATTTCTAGGTTGATTATTTCACCTCACCCTACCTCTTTGTATGATCCTAAAATATTTGGCCTTAAATATGGTAAATGATTTAAATTTCATATGAAACTTCACCCTTGAATGTGTTTCTCCTTCCCCTTCTCTCTCCACGCATGTGTGTAAAACCATAGTCCCTATATCCTCATATAAAAGACTATTGATACATACATGTACCCTCGTGGCTTCCTGTCAATGGGATACAAAACACCTGTACAGTACCCACCTTAACGTTTATCTTTCAAAAAGAATAATTAGTAACTCTACTGTTATTTCTTTAATATATGTTTCCGATTAAGATTTTTAGTTACTCTTAAACATTGCATGCTTATTGAGCACAATACAAAAGTTATCTTGAATATCGAAGAAATAAGAAAATAATTATCCAAGAAAGAAACATACATTCACATAAATTACTACTGAAACTATTATTTGAGGATGGAATCATAACTTGCGTTCTTATTTCAATTGCTAAGTACACATATTTTGGTCTATCATGAACAATTGTCTTATTGGTAGAATTAATACCTCATCAAGACCGGTAGCTAGCTTCACTGTCCCTAAAGGTGGAACTATATCCTTGCCCCAACATTTTTGTTCTCTACATTAAAATGGATTGTTCTCTGCAAAATATATTCGTTACTAGTCCTAAAAGAAGAATATAAATAAAAGAAATCATTTAATAAGATTACCCATTAGATAGTATTCAATGTACATATTCAATTTTGGAAGTAAATATCCTGAAATTAAACTTGAACGAAACAAGGACTTTCGCAGTCTGTAAAATAAAATTAAAAATTTTTACTTTACGGCACTCAGATGTTAAGGTGGTATCACATACTTTGATCAGCAAAACGATTTTCTTCATTTGTTTTTTTCTGTCAAAATTGTCTGTTTGTGCCAAACGTTATAGATTCTTCTACAATTTGATATTGTACTGAATATAACGGATATCTGATATTTCCGAAAGCTATGTTGAGGATAGAACTATACTCATTTGGTGTAGTTTTGTAAATAGATGATAGTACTGTCTGCCTGTCTGTTATTTAAGCTATAGACACCTATGCAGTTGGATGGAAATTAGCAAAACCTACTAAATTATTTTTTATTATAGAAGAGTTGGGTAATTTCGAGTGCATTCCCTTGGGTCCCAAAGAGAGAATAAAAGGTCATTTGATCAAATATTTCAATTACCGATACATTTTCAAATATTTCACATATGTTATCTACGAATAGTTATACAAATATTGCACATAATAAATATGGTGAATATTGATTTATGACCCCGGATCACAATCAAGAGGATGGGATTTGGACAGGGGAATTTTAAGCCGTCTTTAGCGATTATATATCAATATGCATGCAAAATGTGTACTTGTTATCAATGCGATTGCAGTAGCCATGCCGGCTTTATTCCATAAATCAGTTATTAGACATGCCTTTCTGTCATATCTTATATGCATAAACAGGCATTTGGAGCCTCCAGATTACATATTTGTAATGAAAGGGTAACAACAATAACTTCTGTAAACGACTAAGTCGGGGAGACTTTGGGAGTTATACCTTACTTTGTATCTGTGTTTAATTTGGTTTATGAAAGTAAATGCCCTTATTGAGTTTGTTAAGGTGTCATATTCTGTCTGAGAGAGAGAGAGAGAGAGAGAGAGAGAGAGAGAGAGAGAGAGATGTATGCATCACTATTTAGGGCTAATGGAAACTTAATGTTTTATACAGACACTGTCTATATTTGACCTTCAGACCTCGATGAAGACTATATCCCTCTGGGTTAATTCGATAACCAACTATCACTAACTCGCCTATAAATACCGTTGCATAATGGACTTATATACTATGTTCTTTGTTTGGTTTTAATACGTAAACTCCTCAAAAAAACATTTTAAAAAAATAATAATAATATTGATGATGATTGTGTTCGCAGTGTGTGTCGATAGGGGTTTCTGGAAGCCTGTCTAGTAACACTCTATGAGCATAAAAACCCCTGTCGTCCAAGATAAATGAGAGCGCTGATAAAATAAATTCTCTAGGTATATGGAGCCCACAATTAATAAAACAAGACGGAAGGATGTAAGGAGATTATCAATATGATAATTAACGATGGAAAAACAAGATAATTCGATCATTATTAAACACAAAAGAATCTGCTAAAAGGATGAATTCTCCACTCGAAACTTAAAAAATATATTAATTTATATCAGACTGAAGTGGCTTAGCATTCAAATTTCACCAATTTAAAATGCTAAGTAAAGCACTGAAATATTACCTTGATATAAGCTGTTTGAAAAGAGAACTATTTTGTAGGTACTCAAATATGAACGTTCAAACTATAATGACAAAAATTCTCCACCAATTGGAATATATTATTATCAACAAGACAACATACAAATGAGTACTTATCGATTAATAAGACATAGATAGTTTCTTGCTGGCAAAATTCGCTTTACATTCAACACTAAACTTTTGAATACGTCAAAAGCAGATAATCCGTTTCTTACGAAAACAGATAAATCATGATATATTTCCTGTCGGTACTTTTCTTTTTTAATTTGTTTTAAGCACTACTTACCTTCACTTTACTTTACAAACGCTGTTTGTAAGAAATAAAATGTATCCGTCGATAGCGTATTCATATCCCATCATTGTTTTCATCTGTTCTATAATTGTGCCACAATTGTTTTTGTTCGTACTTCCAGTTCGAAGATGGCTATGACATCACTAACTGGGTTGGTTCATGAGCACGTGAGTGGATGATCAGGCCAATTTGTACTCTAAACTGTCTGTGGCACACGGGTCAGGAGATGCTTCTGTAATTCTCCTCAGCTCATAGTATGTAGCTCCAGTATGGATGAGACTGCGCCAGGTGACATGATCCTGTGCGAAATATTCCCAGAATTCAGGTTCAATGTTGAAGTGTTTCAAGGTTGATTTGAGGGACTCTTTGAAGCGTTTCTTCTGATCTCCCTGAGATCGCTTTCCCTCCTTCAACCCGCCATAGACGATCATCTTTGGTACTCGATCGTCTGACATTCTGGTGACGTGGCTTGCCTATCGTAACTCTGATTTCATCAGCAAAGTGTGGATGCTTGGAACGCCTGCAGTGTCTGGGACCTTGTCCTGCCATCATATCCTCATCAGCTTTCTGAGGCAGCCCATCTAAAAATGGTTCAGTTCTTGGAATGGCGTTTGTACACTATCCAGGTTTTGCATGCATACGGCAGAATGGACAATACAGTGGTTTTGTAGACCTTCGGTGTCGTTAGCATACTAATGCCCCTGCGTTCCCACATATTTGCGCGTAGTATGCCAAAGGCCACGCTTATTTTGGCCCTTCTGGTGTTGGTTTCGTCATCAATGTGGCCTGCGAGTGACAATGTACTGCCGAGGTAGGTGAACTTGTCCACTGACTGAAAGGTCTGGCCATTCACAGTAATGGTAGGCTCTACGCAAGATTTTCCTGCTGCAGATTGGTGCATCACCTCTGTCTTCTTAATACTGATTGTGAGACCAATATTGGTACAAGCTGAAGAGAAATGGTCCATGCTTATTTGCATGTCAGAGTCAGATTTGCCATTTAGGATACAGTCATCAGCAAGTAGATCATGATCGGCCACTTCCTGTAAATTTGTCCTTTAAGAGCTTGCTATCAGTCCGGTATCTGAAGTCAATCTCAGTGTCATAGTCACTGAAGATATCTGTAAGTATGGCAGAGAACATCATACTGAAGAGGGTTGGGGGCAAAACGCAACCTTGCTTGACTCCATTGGTGACTGGGAACGGTTCAGATGACTCACCGTCGTCCACGTTGCAAGCGAGCCATTACGATGAATTTCTCTGAGCAACCAATTTTTGCCATGATCTTCCAGAGGCCCCACGACTGTCTGTGTCAAAGGTCTTTGTCAGGTCGACAAATTCTGGCGAGGATTGTGCCTGCTATTGGCAGCAAGGAGATACCCCGATGGTTGTCGCAGGATTGTATGTTGCCTTTCCGCTTGTACAAGTGGATGATGGACGCGTTATTGTACTCTTGGGGTATAGTTCCTTGAGTCAACATTGACTGGAAGAGTACAGTCAGTTTCTGTGCAATGTGCAAGCCTTCGGCTTTGTAGACTTCTGTGAGTATAGCATCTGCTCCAGGTGCTTTGCCAATTGACAGCAGGTCAATTGCTTTCTCAGTTCCAGTTAACGTTGGAGGATCGGCAAGAGATATGTTGATTTCCACTGGGGACAGTCGATCAATTGATTCCTCACAGATAGATGATTGTTGATTTAGGATGTTGTTGATGTGTTCTGCCCATCTTTGTGGTATCTTTTCTTTGTCAGTGAGCAGTGTGGTGCAATCAGCACTCAGTAATGGATATTTTATTGATAACTCTAGCCCATACATTGCCTTCAAAGCATCACAGACGTTCCGCGTGTCATTCATGTCTGCATATGACTGAACCTCATCAGCCTTGTTGCTCAGCCATGAGTCTTGCAACTCTCTGAATTTGCCTTGGACACATCTCTTGGTGTTGTTGAAGGCTGCCTTCTTAAATGATGAAGTACTTAGGGACTATGAGCCTGTGGTCAGTCGAGCATTCTGCACTTCTCGTGACCATCGTCACTAGGACATCCTACCTGTCTCTTCTCCTCACGATGACATAGTCAGTGAGATGCCAGTGCTTTCAGTGCAGGAGCATCCAAGACGTATCGATGCGGTTTGACAGGCGGAAGACTGGCTGTGTTGGTGATTAGGAAGTCGTGTACAGCTCATTTCCTCAGTGGAGACCATTGTTGTTGCATTTGGCAAAGCCAATTTTGCCAATGACGCCTGGCAATGTTTGGTGATATGTGGTGTATCCTTTGTCTTCTATTTCATAATTTCGACAGCTATGGTGGGATTCTCATCAGCCGCGGTATGCTGACCAGGGTTGAGGTAAGGCATGCAATGTTTAGGATACCTTTTCTAGCCCCTTTCTCGTGCTACATATGTGAGCAGCTTTATTCTAAATAAGGCTGAGCAGCCATGCAGGGGTCTGCCAAGTTCCACTGCTGCTTCGGTCCAGAGAAAAGCGACCCTATGCCCTGAGCTGCCTGTGTGCAGGTCTGTGTCTACAGCTCCCATTGTATCCGCACCTACTGCTTTGCCGCTAGCCCATCGCCACAGGACTTGAATATATTTAGTTGAGAAGGGAATAATGTAATGGCTTGCGCGTGAGTTGGATTTAAGTTAGATAAAGTTGCGCAGAGTCACCCTCACTCTCTCGTTCATGCCTATCTAAATCTAATGGCACGACAATGTTGAGACGTCTGAAGACGAATCCGGATGCAGTAGATGGCCATCAGATCCTACTGTACCTGAGCTGATGCAGTGCGCTGTCCAAATATCTCTTGCAATATGCCTTCACAGCCGAGGTGATGAGCATATCTGCTCGGCCGCCTGATCCACCAGAGAGAACCTTTTCCAGAGGGCCTCGGGTGTAGCTGTCCATGCTGGGTCAACAGTCACAGGTAGTACAGTCCACTGCTACTTACGGTAGCAGGTACAGCCACAATATACCGTAACTGTTAAACACACTGACAACTTGATATATTGTAATTACCCATAAAAAGCACATACAATATAAAGTCAATTAGAGTAAGACACAACCCGATCATGTGATCTCAAGAGAGGGTACTAAGTGCATTTATAAATGTGAAATATGAAAGTTTCTGTTTAAACTAGTGTTTCAATCATGCATACCTGAAAACCTCATAGTCGTTGTTATTATAATTTCTACTGCATCGTTCACGAACAATTGCATTTAAAACCATCACCCTCACAAAAGTTCGCGCAGGTATTACCGGCCTCAAATATGTATGCGAAAGTGCCTTGTCATAAAACAAAAATGTCGCTAACGAAGAGAATATAGTGTAGGATATTTGCGATAGGTTATGAAATAACAGTTATTCTGTAGAAATTTAAGAAATTGAAATGACTTATGTTGCACGTACAGTCAATATGATCATATATAGTTCTAGAAAGAAAATAAAATAAATTATGACAGTTATTGGAACATTTTACGAAAATACTGTGCATTCAAACTAAGAAGCACGATCTTAGTGTATTTTCTAACTTTTGTATTATATAAACCACAATGAGAAATAAACACGTCAAATTCCTATTTTCAATCAATATTATCGACAATAACTCTTCGAAAAAAAAATGCAGCTCTTAAAAATGATACATGGGGGACCTCGAAACCTATAACACTTTATTCCCTAACCTAATATATCGCAATAAAACGGAATCAACTTGAATTTATACTGTAAACGTTGCTATTATCAATCAACTTGGCCATTTGAAATTTTGGATGATTTTATAACGAATTATTACATGTTAACAAACTGCCGGTAGTTTGTTGAAACAGCTACCTAGAATGCACTGGAATTTCACTACCTGATGCACTTTTATGATTGATCCTAGTTTAAACGCAGTGCATAAGAAGTGCACTATGTGTCATGTTAAGTCTTCAACGTACTGTGTTATGGCAGTTTTATACTTTTAAGGAATTTTATTTTTATATTATTACAAATTGTCTACGCTTTTTCACTTGGAAAGCTTACATTGGAAGCGATAAGCTAGTCATAGATCTAATCACTAAACGTGGAGATATGCTAAAATTTATTACAGAGATATAGAAATAAAATCTGGTTTTAAGGCAATTAGGGCAAATCTAAAACGAAATCAGCCTTCCTCTATGTGATGAAACGCCATATGTTAACACCCTGGTATTTCCCAAGCATTTTCGTACTAAATACTTGTGATCATGATTTTTAAGTACACAGGAGAGCCTAACTTTGCATTGACAAAGAAAACTGACTAAGAAATACCAAATCATTATAAATCGGTATTCTTTAAAGTGTAACCTTAGATATAAATGGATACAAATTAATATTCTTTATTTGACAGGAAAATGTTATTGTGAAGATATATTTGGTGATGTTGATTGCTCGGTCGACCTACGTGAACCACCTCTGGTATACGGTATTCCTGAAAGAGGCGTATGCGATCTACAGACGAAAGGCTGTGAAAATATATCTGTTCTTGGAAATAACTTCGTAGAGTCAGCAAATTGTCGACTCTCACTTTTTAAAGTACAGACTAGTATTTAAACGCCTATTATAATTTTATCTTACATCCAAACATAGCTAATATTTATTCGTCTTAGCATCGATTTTTGTGTTTATTATTTTTACATTTTTAATGAACTCTTTGATAAGAATTCTTAACCAGTAATATACATAAACATTGTTCATTTTAAATATATCCTTATGTCTTACATATTCCTAACATTGCACCTAATATAAAACCTTCGTTTTTCTTAGCATCTCCTGTAAAATTTAATATGTAATACTGCCCTACAAAGAAGCCGTTAGAGAACAGTAATGATATTAAGTTATTGGACTTTGCGATCGCAGAAATTTTAAAAATTTATTTCAATGTATTTCAGATAAAATTAAATGGGACAAGACTTCATGACAATAACTTCACCATTGTTAAAGGCGTAAGAATCAGTTTTGCAGAAGTGTCCTGTCCTATACCAGATGCGAGATCCAAACGTTCGGTACAGTTCAGTGATGACCTTGACACGGTTGCCATTGGATACTGAGTCGCTGTTGCTAATAATAATAAGAATTTTAGCCATGATACCAGCTTATTACTTTACGATTCTTTGTGTCTAGACTGTATGAAGTCTGGATTCAACATAAAATGCAAAATAAAGGTTAGTTATTTACAGTTTCCTTGAGTTTTGATTTTCCTCTTTGGGAAACATGATGCTCATTGTATGTCTAAGATGCCACACAAAACTATTCGATCTAGCGACGATTATCAATTTTAAGACATGCAAAGACCTCTTGCCCAGCATTTTTTATAGTGGTAAAAAAATATTTTGCAAAATTAAAAGTACCTTGGTTACAATTGTGTGTTTTATAACCCGCTATCAATACTATGCTATATTTACTCATCTTTCCATTTCTCTGTATATGTGTGGAATTGGTTTTTTCTCTCCTTATGTTCATAAATATGTAACTTTAAAATATGTATGTACATGATATGTTCCTATTTAAGATTTTAGTTAATATGGATGGCTGATGTCAGAGTGTGTCTGAGACTGCTTGTGCAAATAAATAAAATAAAAGTTTAATTTATCAATTATGATACTTTCATAAATATTATTTATGACTAGCAGCAAGAAATTTGTCAAATTTATTCAAAAAGTATAACTCGTTCTCTAATATGGCTCAGGTAATAAAAGCAAGAATAACATTGTACTTTAGAAAAGTACAAACATACGACGCGAGTTAAATTGCATGAGACACAGTTACTACTGTGTTTAACATCCACGAAAAATCTATCAAAATTATAGATTTTCTCCTGTTTTACGCTTCTAATAGATAATAATGTGAAGTTCTGTTCAAAGTCTGTTCAGAGAATGATTCAATTGGAAATTCATTCCAAAGATAGGTCTCGATGGTTCCCCAAAACAGTATCTTAAAACCTAAGTAGAGCCACCTTAGTAACAGAAGTTGGTAATTACACCCACAATTTACTTGTTGTGGCTGCTGACGAAAAATACAAAGGTCAGTGCACATATCAGGTATTTTGACCATATATGGAAAAGTGTCTATTAAACTGTGCCATATACAAAAGCAAAAAAATAATAAAATAAAGGAAATTATTCAAAAGAGAATGAAAAGTACAGCTATTTTCGAACTCTGACTACATGTACCTTCTGGACGGGTTTTCTTCAAATGTGAATACACCCATAAAATATCATGGCCCTATATACAAAAGTGTATGTGATCCCGATGACCTACTTTTGACAATAGCTTTTAGTACCCTCTGAAGAGAACGTACTATTCAGTGATAACTCAAGAGCATTGGCCAGCAGTCTCTTTGAATTTCGCACATGCGATACAATGTGGTCCAATCTATCTGCACCCCTAAGAGTTTCTGACGTAATGTGTCAAAGTAATTATGATCGCTGTATAAATCTAACTGCAATCTGTTTGAAAAAAAATTCTTTCGTTTACGTATCACCGCCAATATTAGTATTAGCTTCAAACATTCAAAATTAAAATTTCCACAAATCGGCTTTCGAGTGAATCCCACTGTCCAGCCAAATATATATAGATTGTCCAGTTTATCCGCGCAGTCACTATACAATCCATGTCTGATACATGCAGATACATCGGACAAATTTTATTTTGAAAACAAAGTGGTTTTCAAGTTTTGAACGAAAATATCGGTTCTTGGTAAATTAGGAAAAGGGAAATGATGCGAATATTTTAGCATCATCTAAGTTAAACAGAAGCAGCAATTTCAAAATATATGAAACATATTTCATGCATAAAAAACAAAATGTTTATATACAATTATAACCAAAATTATTTTTGAGAGAGCACGCTTTTTATTCACATTTTTTTATATATTTTTTTTACGTTTTGTTTTATATATTATTGTGCATTTAATTTAATTTTGACACAAAAATAAATTAATCTTCTCACCTTCCCACGTCAATTCTGTGTGGACAAAGTACAAAGTACAAGGTGGCTGATTGGTTTTTAGAAGTCGTAAGAGAATACGTTTAAAATCATTGATGCATGCAATCTCAGTGAGAATTTGTACAAGAAAAGAATTCGAATTTGTTCATTGTGTAACTGCACGACCTCATTTGAAATATGGCAGCATCCTAGTACTTTCATTTCTGGCTGAAGCCCTGGGGTGTACCAAAGTGGTCGTTTGGAGGCCAAAACAAAATAGAACATGATATCATCGATAATAACAGATTCGTGTCAGATACAATGCTCTCTTTACATCCTCCGTTACGGGTATAACATTCTCTTATTGTAGCCAGCCTTTCATTTGCATTACCTAGCAAAGACAGTCTGATATTGTAAAGGAAACTATCCTTTTTACATCATGCGTGCCTGGAACACCATTTGCCTATTTATCGTCAACCTTTTTGTATGCAGTTGAGAAAGACCGTCCACAAAGGATATATTATTTACTTCAAGAAAAAGCCTACAAAAACTCGTATCTAACAAAAGAAATTTAATAAAGGGGACGGTGTCCTCAAGTTATCTCCTTGGGTACGAAAAAGACAAGATTTTATTTTAAAATGACATTGTTACATTTGCAGGAAGGATTTGACCTTGAAAATCGAAAATGCGTTAAGAAAGTCAATCCAAGTACACCGACAGATTCAGGTAAGCCAATTAGCTTTAAATTACACTATCATAAAGTATTGTCTTACAACTTGATGGAACAATATGATCTTTTCTCCTTCGATTGATCGTAATGCTTATGAACAGTAATTTGTATCTATCCTTGCTCTTTAGTAACAGCAAGTAAAGACAAGACCTGAAGTCAGATGAAAAGTTTATTAATAGTCGTAATTGGACAAAATCATGAGAAACATAAAATGAAATTTCTTGCAGCAGTTAGTCTAGTATTTTATGAAAGATCTGTAAACAAGTGTTAAAAGAGCATTTCAATAACTAAGAAAGATCAGGGGCTCCATAAAAGCAGTGGATGAAAATTGTAGAATAATAGGTCATTTTCTCGTTTGAAATACCGATATTATAGGATGATAGAAGAAAACAATACTGGATGGAATATTATGAAAGATATAGCAGGGATAGTGACACCTCACTGAATTAACACGCTTTATATGTTTGACACTGCATAATAAAAACATTAACATAGTGTTGTACTGGATCAGAAGGTGAATAAATTATAGACAGTACCAACTATATCTTAATTGTTACTTTTGACTCGAAGCTCGTCTTTCAGCACAATTACATATGAAAATTATCGTACACAACAAAATACGTGCATGCTAGGGGACAAAAAAATTAAACTTTATGCCGCAACAATAGCATGAAAAAATGAACTCTAAGAGACAAACTTAGACATAATAATTAGCCAAGTTTGTTCTCTTTAACCATCCCAATCTTCCATCTGGTTGTGTAGTTTGCTCTCCAGAAATTATTAATTAAACAGTGTAAAGAATGTCATGTGGTTCGGAAAACTGCTCACACACTGATAATATAGGGACTCTTCTCATCCCTGAGTACTAAATGACTTGCATTTCAACTTTGGCTCAAGAACGGAAGTTTTGTTGGGAATCAGACTGTCTGATCATAGTGACGTGATAGTTGTTATTACTATAAAACATTACATATTTCTCGCAGATCTCTGATATAACATAATAACAGGACTTGGTTTGGCAAGATGCCTAAAAATCGTGATTACTTTACCTAACTACTCCTCTACCTAGCGATGTTGTCTCCTAACCATAAAACATTTATTTACGTAAGATTTAATGCATTCATTATGCAATATTCACCCACAGTTGTTGATCCTTATGTGTTGATTTTTAAATGTGTATAAATACACGTGGAAATTTTGCTGTGTTTTCACGTTCCATTAATGAATTTGAATTTGTAATGCGCCTCTTCCAGATTTGTTAGTTGAACTTTTTCGGTTGATGTGAGTTATTGTATCAAATAATTTATTTGAAAATCTTTTTTCTCTTTTTTTTTTTTTTTTTTTAATGACACCTATCTATCATTGCTCTACATTACAAACAGAATGATGTTTGAACACGAAAATAGATAGATAGATATAATACAAGAAACTCACCTATAAAATTCTGGAGTATTATTAATATCTTTTAAATATTTTCTTTGGGGGTGCTTTTGTATGTAAATGAATGCAAACAACGCTGATGATAATGTCACAATTACAATATTGCAACATTTAGTAAATAACGTCTACCTTATTTTCTAACAAAACGAACCGATTTGGGGAATTTAATCTGGTGATAAAAATATTTAATTTCTTCATTTAATAGTGTATTTAACATCTATTGCCAATTAACTACTTCAAGTGGTTACAACTTTTCTTTACTCTTTCTTTGTTGCTACAAACTCTCAGTTAAAAACTAAACAAACAATGATCTATTAATGGAAGGTCTAGAGTCCCTTAACTACTGCAGAAATTTCAGTACCGAAGTGAGGAAAATTGATCTGTAAGAAAATAAATCAATGCATATTATGCAAACTGTAGCGATACATTTTTGGGATTCCAATCACAAAGTAAACAGTGAAAGAGTTCTTATTATTTGAAAGTCTTCAAAACTCTGTCATATCATTGACATATCTAAGAGCTCAAAGTCCTCTACATATTTTATCCCATAGCCAAATACGGGAAATCTGCGTTCTCACCTGTATCAATGAATGCAATCAAAGCTTTCCCAAATATTGATCCAGATGTCATACATTATCCTGCAACATTTTTCCACTGGTATTCTGGTAATTAGTATATTACGTTTTACAGAAATCAGAAATCAATTCATGTATATATATATATATATATATATATATATATATATATATATATATATATATATATATATATATATATATATATATATATATAACACATATTTTCACTACCCTGTAATAGGCTCTAATCAAGTCTTGATCATAGCTGCTGTGATGGGGTCAGCGCTGGTACTTCTTTTGGGTCTCCTTCTTTTCTGCTGCGTGATACAGGAAAACAAAAGGTAACGTTATGTGATACGATCTTGTGAACTTTACTGCTATTACAATGGTCATTCAAGATGAGATACGCATGCAAATAATACATTTTTCTTATGCATGAAAAGTTTGTATTATTTTGGTACCTGAGTCCATGAGATTAAGTTCCGATGTAAGAGTCTGAAATTGAAATTTTTTTACTGAATATCAACAATTTGTAAAGTTGGTCTTGGAAAAGTTAGAAAATTCTAAAATCTGCATCTTATCGCTATAAAAATACTAACCGTTAAGTCAAAGACAATTACTATATTTTCAGACGGATGTTTTGACATATATATATATATATATATATATATATATATATATATATATATATATATATATATAATTCTTTTTTAAAAATGCATATTTAAAACAAATTCATTATGAATTGTTGATAGTTACATACATTATGTTTGCGATTCTTTGTTTCTTTCTAAATATGTTCGATTTTTTCTGTCTCCTTGGGGCATATATATTAAAAAAATTAATTTCATTGGAATATGTGTATTTTATTTTGATCTTAAGAAACCTGCTGCTATAAAGGTTGCTTCCTTTCTCCGCAATGATGAAATTGTCTTCCAATTCACTTAGGAATCGTCACATGGCACGTATTTCTCGAACGATTTCGGCTTCTAGTATGAACAAAAAGAAACCACTGAAGTCAGCGATTTCTGTATAAGTATCTGTTACGGAATCATGCCTCTACTTTTTTTATAATAATTTAATTTACTAATTTATGATCTCTGTTTTTTGTCTAAACAAAGGTTATCATATGAGTATACATACGACGGCCTTTCAATCAATAAATGATCACATGACCAATTGCGCGCGAAAGGAGCTTTTAGCCGTGTACTTTGGAAATTAACATTGTAAGGTCACACGCTGGAAATAAAACGTGATTTTGTCTCGCGCGGATAACCTAGATTCAGTGTACTTTTGTTTCATTGTAAATAACAACTTGTTGACTGTTAATTCCAGTATAAAATAGCATTCTTGAGAATTAAATTGTGTTTACTTGAAGTAACTACATTCTAAAGGCTTCTAATGCTGACAGGAACTGCGTTGTGGATTTATTTGATTCTGCGCACTAGTGGTGTATAAATAGCAGATAGTCCAGTGATAAGTCATTCTTTACAATTGCTTGAATGAAGATAGGTTATTGAAATTATTCAGTTCAGTGTGGAATTTATTTAATTAGTAATTCATCTGAATTACTATACAGCTCCGTGGAATTATCGGACATTATTCTAAAACTTGTGAGATTCCAAACTTAAAAGGATTATTTGGATTTACTTGAAATTTATCAACACAGTAGCACATCAAAGGCTTTTTCATTCGGAATACTTCATCCGGATTACTCGGATTAACATCAGGAAGTGAACTTTAAAACATTTTAGGACTTTTTAGGATATTCTATACTGTAAGTTATTTTAATTCTTTCACTTTGATTGTTTGTTGAATTATTTTAATTCTTTTAATATTTTAGAAAATTAAAGATTTGCATTTTAATCTTGAAAGCTTGTTTGTGTCTTTTATTCTGTTACATTACCCCTAGAGTCGTAACAGTATCCCATATCCATTAAATCTAACTCTTGACATCACACTTCATACTATTCATAATTTTAGAAAAAAGGACAAGAAAGAGAAAAGAGAAAAGGCCTACCAAGAGTTACAGGAATTGGAAAGGAAGAATGAATATTATGGTATAGTAGAAGAGTACGATCAAATTGCTGAACGACCTGACCCATACCATACCATCCACGACAATCCCTTGAGACCAAACGAGTCGACGGACAGGGAAGAAAGATACATGAAATATAAGACTGCAAAGAATGCTGAAACTGACGGGTATTCGTTTCTGAGCAAAGTTGTCCAGGATGAATTTATCTCTGAGTATGGAAAACCCAACCTCCCAGCGCGCGACTCTCCCGCCGGAAACATGAATATTTCAATAAGGCCCATCATCCTACCGAGAGTAAAGATAGTAAATAATGCCAAACCCATATAATATCATGGCCCAATTTTAAATGACGTACCTTGCCTTAATGAAAAGTTTTATATTTGTCTCCTCGATATTAATAATACACCGTTATGTAGATTTAGGAATAAAACTTGTTGTGATTTTGAAACTTTTACAGATTTATGAATCACAGTGGCTAATGTCTGTATTATTTTGTATGAATTAAGTAATACCTTGACCGTCTTCAACGTTTCCTCGAAAAGTATACTTCTTCAAGCAGTTTGCAATGCTGCAAGTATGGAACTAGAGGCTTTTGGGATTATTCTCATTCTTTTGATTCAACAGCTTTTTAATCGATCACGATTTATTTGCTAAACCTATATTTAAGTTTACACACGGCTGAATACCTTCAATAAGTATATAGAAATCTCGTTGTGTAACTTTGTAATATACATGTATTTTCATCAATTGCATCATGGTTTGCCATTCTATTGTGTTTCTTCGTTGTTTTCTTTCTTTGTTTTTTTGGGGGGGGGTGTTTGTTTTTTTTTTAGGGGGGAGGTGGTGGTACTTCGATAAATATCAAAGATGCCAAGTGAAATATAATACAAAACATATCGATATACGACAAAACATATCGATATACAACAAAACATATCGATATACGATAAAACATATCGATATTCGAAATTGAAAAGCAAGATACATATGAAAATTATGTGCTTAGTTTCATTTTACACCACATCACCATTGATTCATTTATACTACATTTATACCCAACTTGAACTTCAAGCATCGACTTATCAATTTTACTAAGGTGATCTAAATATTTATCTTCGAATCAACGAATAAATGGCCTGTACATTTACAATCGATATTGCTGTTGAATTATTTTTTCAACAAGACTACGATGCTCACAGATGTTCATTGGTGTAAGTCATCGTGCTATATAAATCAGATATTGAAAAGAAAGAAAGCTTATCAGAAAAAAATGAATGTCGGACATTACTTGGGATATTTAAAGTCTCTTGAATTAGAATGCACAATTATGACTTATAAAATTCAAATAATGTTTGTTTCTAGAATTTAAAAAAAAAACGGCAATTGTTCAGGTTCTCCCTTAAAAATCAATAATAACGTACAAAAAGAACTATAATACTGGACAGTACACCTAATATCAGGAGACGTTTTTGCAAATTGTCGTTAATTACAGAGAAGGAATAGCTGCATGTTTTGGAAGACAACATATACTATTTTCAAACTAGACTATTAGTGAGCAGGAGTCAGATATTTTACGGGTCGCTCACCAAACCATTGAAATTAGGTCACAGCAGCTCTCAGCATAATTTTGGGGCCAATAGGTAAAAATATATTGGCATTATAGAATAGATGAAATAAAAATGGAAATTGATAAGAATAGAATGAGTTTGAGGAGAAAACTAAACTAATACCTGGATGTATATTGCTTTACGATTTGCGTGTTTTACTGAGTCAGGAGGATCCGGATGGTATTGATTTTGTTGTGAGTTTAAGACGAGTGGTTCATATTGCTAACGAGACAGCAGACCCCAGATTAGGAAACTTTATTCGACTCACAACAAAGTTAGGGTTGTCAAACATTTTAAGTCCGAAACTTCACCCCATATATTAGTTAACAGCTATGGATTTTATTATTCTCCATTACGTTTTGCTCCATACAAGCTGCAGACAATATATGTTTCGGGTTTATGCACAATTATTTCAACTTGTAGATTGAACCTTAAATATATTTTGACTTTTTCTTGAATTTTACAATGAATGTGTTGCTTACCCATTAGACCTTAAAAAGAATCTATAAAGTATGAAACTGATCTTTACATTGTAGGAAAATCACGTATATGCTATATAGAAGAGAATAATTTTGATTTAAACTCGGAGAAGATTCATCTAATGGACAAATAGGATGTAAATGTATATAAAAACTGCAAGATGTATCCAAATATGTAACCAATTAGGATATAAATAAAAACTGGAAGCTGTATTCAAATATGTAACCAGTTAGGATGTAAATAAAAACTGGAAGCTGTATTCAAATATGTTACCAATTAGGATGTAAATAAAAACTGGAAGCTGTATTCAAATATGTAACCAGTTAGGATGTAAATACAAACTGGAAGCTGTATTCAAATATGTAAGCAATTAGGATGTAAATACAAACTGGAAGAAGTGTCCAAATATGTTACCAATTAGAATGTAAATAAAAACTGGAAGAAGTATCGAAAAGTGTTACCAATTAGGATGTAAATAAAAACTGGAAGAAGTATCGAAAAGTGTAACTAATTAGGATGTAAATAAAAATTGGAAGAAGTATCGAAATATGTTACTCTTAAATAGAAGGATTTTTTGTTACGTATATATCGTGACATCTGCAGACAGGAATGGCAGCAGTAGGATCAATGATTGGAGGATCAATAGCTAACGGTTTAGCATTTGCAGAAAGCAACCTTCTGTTTTGGATTATTTGATCCAGATGAATCTAAAAATGAAAAAGAAATGAATATTATAAAACCAGGTTTGAATTACAGACAAAACCACATAGTTCAATGAAAATAGTCAAGATTTTGGATAACTTAAATGAAATATTGAGAGAACAAGGTTGGTGACTCAGTATTTCAACAACCGGGATGATGCTTTTACTTTTTACGCATCTGTTTATACAATTTTCCTTTCCCAGAAAATAATGTACAACACGAAAAACCACTACCGCAAAACTGAATGATTTCAATCAACCTTCTGATGAAAAGGTAAAAGACGAGTACATATTAATTGCAGTAGCGGTCGGTATTAGTGGGCTCATTGTCGTGCGTTTATTTGATGCACATGTACAAATACAAGTATCGGAGATTACACTGTTACACTTCAAGTCCACTGTTCCTTTCTTTTGTGAAAAACCAAACGAAAAGTGTTCCCTGAAAGAAAATATGCTGTACAGGGAGACATGGTCAGACAACTGTTTACTACCGGCGGCGGCAGCATTGTCCTATTGTGGGATTCGCACCAGCTGTCGAAAAAGGAATGACTCGTATTTCTTAGAATAGGAGCGAAGCATGGACAAGATCTGCTCAGTATATTCAGGACATACAATATTCAATTTAGAACCGATGCTATACATCACACAAGTTTTCAAAAGTTGTACACAATCCTTGACAATTTCATAGTAAGAAGATCTGCACCGAGAGTATTCATGAGCGATGCATTATATCATTGCATTATTTGTGTAGTAAATTCTATATTGAAAAATATACCCATCAGTTATGTTTTCTTAAGCATAATACATATGTATCCAAATTTAGTAAATGCTACATCAAAGTCGTTGGATTTTTGTTTATGTTTTTTTTTTTTGGGGGGGGGGGGGGGGGGGGGGGGGGGTCAACGCCATTTTTTAGCACATGATAGGCTATACATGGCGACCAGTATATTTGGTGGAGGAAGTACTCGGGAAGACTCCTGGAAGAACCACCGACATACGGGAATACATCAAAGTCGGTGTTTTGCACTAGTTGATTTTTTTTAATTAATTAATGTCTAATTATTCTGCAAACCCGTTACTTAATGATTTTTCTCCTCTCCTCTACTCTTCCTTAATTGCAATGTTTTCTTGATATATATATGTGTGTGTCTGTGTGTACAGTCGATTCCACATATATAACTAGATCGTGTAATTAGAGATAGTGTACAATTTGAGACAAATTACCAATCCCAATCACATGTAATCTTTGTATAATATTTTTACCTGCATAGTACGATGTCGATTATCACGAGATACCACACATTTCATGTTCATTGATGAAGTAGTGGCAAAAGGCCAATTTTTGGCTACCCGAAAGAATGCTCCTTTTTGACACTTGAATAAAAACAAAAAACGGAATTTTGGCTTTCAGACTCACGCTGGAAGCCACGGTAGCAAAACAATGCCTTTTATCGTCAAACCCGAGCCTTTTGCCCTACTATCGGTGACTAATGGCAACAAGCCTTTTTGCCAAAACCTACCCTCCCTGCGCGTCCTCGGTCTCTTAGGACGCGACGGAGTGGCGCCTAGTGTCGGATACTAGTGTGGGTTGTCAGACACGCACCACAATTATTTAATTAGAGACGCGGCATGTCATAATATCATAGACAGACCGCGTCAAGGTCAATATAGAAGAATATATTGGGCAGGTTAGAGCCCCGCGGCCACTCCTGCAACAGCACCTACTTCCCACTACGTGCATACAAATACAGAAAGTGTGTAAGTGTGCTTCCACCATATATGCGACGATGCGGGGGTGGGGGTGGGGCATCACGCAGACAAACTGCGCAACACAGTAAAGAAGGCGCGAAAGGTTATAGCTGAACTTCAGAGATTAAAACAGCCATTAAAACCCCTGAAAGCATCAATGAGAGAAAATTGGAGTCACCGCACGCCTACAAAGTTTAGTGACAGCCATCGAAAACATTTATTTAAACAAAAGACGTGTGCTAAGTTACACCGTGTGACACTGCACATTTACACTTCAGGTATCGCACGTCTTCATAACCATCCTACTGACCTGCAACGAGTGTTCCGCACACGTCTCCGTAGCAAACATGCTGACCTGCAACTAGTGACAATACGCAGCGAAAACTTTTATTTAGACATAAGCTGTGCCCTAAGTTACACCGGAGGATCCAATAAATAAGAAGAATTTGTATCCACATACACCGCTTTATTCCCGGGTACAGTTTTATTTTCAATATGAATGAAACGCCTCAGTTCACTTGATATGGTGCTGCGCATGCTCATCAGTTCGCATTAAGCAAAGCTGAAGGGATTCCGGTTGTTTTACACCCAGGAGATGAACCATTTTATATCTGTAGGCTACTATATTCAATTTACGGGTTGTGTGACGGGTACAGTATTCCGTCATTACAATATATCTTGTTTGTGTATGGCTGAGAAAGACAGTCCAACAAGGAAGTACTCTTCACTTAAAGAAATCAAAACAGACCACAAACATCCAGACGCCAAAAAGAAACAAAAACAATTTAATAAAGAGGATGCTCTAGCGTCCTCTAACAATCTGTAATGGCTCATTTCAACTTGAACACACTCGGTGACCTACACGACTATTACATGAAAAAAGATAATTCAATAGTGTGTGACTTTTCGTGTAGTTTCGTAACGTCTGTATGACACAATATAAACAAGCCCCAACTCACTATTATAGTGCACTCGGCTCATCACAAGACGCAAGTTCAAAGACATCAAGTATTGAACTTGAACATTTGATAAACTGGGGCATGCTTTTAATGATCGAACGTTTAAAGACATCAGGTATAGAACTTGAACATTTGATAAACTGGGACAAGTTTTTAATGATCGAAAGCGGAATTAGAAGCGGAATTAGTATGATACCGTATATATATATATATATATTCAGAAGTAAATAACAAATACTACTCGGATATAGATCGCAATATAAAAATGATTGCAGGCTGGTTTGTAAAAATTTGTATTTGTTTCTGAGGGAGAGAGAGAGCGAGAGATTGTACAATAGCCCTTCTCTCGCTTTCAAGGACAGAATAATTTCTCCTTTGAGAACGAATTAAAGGCTTTTAAAGGCTTTTTTTGTTTTTGTTTTTGCAATTGACCGATTGCTTGAGTGATCCATTTCCACTTTATGCTAAAAAGTCAGCATTATTTTTGTATTATCATCTTTTGTGTACAATTATGACAGCTCATTATTCATTGTTACATCTATAGGCGACTATTGTATTTCTACCCACTCACGCCGCAATTAAATTCGTAATTGGAATTCAGCTGTTAGGAAATGACATAAAGCAATTCACTATTGTAACTTTTATGATACTTTTTCTGTTCAATTTTAGATAACCTTTGATTTACCTACCCGTCTATTAAATGCATTACCCAGACTCGGCCGATAATATAATTATAAAGAAAGGACGGCATAATGGCAACCCTCCTAATCAATGTATATGTATGTTATGTGACAAAAGACAAATAGAAGATGCATATTATTTCGATATACAATGCTCATTTTATGCACATCTTAGAAACAGATTCATATCAGGGATTTTTTAAATAGCAAATATCACCTATGTGCGGAAATCTGTATTCTTTGAATACTCTTGTCAATCTGTGTAACTTTCAATGTTATTTGGTGTTCTACATTATTGCAATACTGTTGTGTAACTATAGTATTATGGACCTATAGCCTACATCACTGTTAGGTAAGTGTTTTATTCTGTGCAGATGGCCTACATTACCATTGTTATGTAAATGTAGTAGTATGAGCCTATATCCTACATTATCTAACTGTAGTTTTATAGGCCAATGACCTACATTACTACTGTTATGTAGCTGTAGTATTATTGGCCGATGGCCAACATTATCACTGTTATGTAACTGTAGTAGTATGGGCCGATGTTATATAACTGTAGTATTATGGGCCGATGGCCTACATTACCACTGTTATGTAAATGTAGTATTATTAACCGATAGCCAACATTACTACTGTTTTGAAACTTTAGTATTATGGGCCGATGGCCAACATTACTACTGTTATGAAACTTTAGTATTATAAACTGATGGCCAACATTACTACTGTTATGAAACTTTAGTATTATGGGCCGATGGCCAACATTACTACTGTTATGAAACTGTAGTATTATAAACCGATGGCCAACATTACTACTGTTATGAAACTTTAGTATTATAAACCGATGGCCAACATTACTACTGTTATGAAACTTTAGTATTATAAACCGATGGCCAACATTACTACTGTTATGAAACTTTAGTATTATAAATCGATGGCCAACATTACTACTGTTATGAAACTTTAGTATTATAAACCGATGGCCAACATTACTACTGTTATGAAACTTTAGTATTATAAATCGATGGTCAACATTACTACTGTTATGAAACTTTAGTATTATAAAAACTGATGGCCTACATTGCCACTGTTAAGTAAATGTAGAATTATGGGCCGATGGCCAACATTACCACTGTTATGAAACTTTAGTAGTATAAACCGATGGCCAACATTACTACTGTTATGAAACTTTAGTAGTATGGGCCGATGGCCAACATTACTACTGTTATGAAACTTTAGTATTATAAACCGATGGCCTACATTGCCACTCTATGAAACTGTTGTATTATGGGCCTTTGACCTACATTAATTATAAAGTATTATCATTGTAATATACCGACTTCTCCTATTTCTGACTTATTTAGAAATATGTGCATCTTTGATTGTTTAACTTGGTTGCTACAGATGAGAGACTACTTTGCAGTTTTTGCCAAATTCACTGCATTTAAAAATTATTCAAAAGTCTGATTCAAATAGATTTACAAATTATGCCACTTAAAATGCGTCTCAACCAAACATTAGACGGACTGTAAGTGTAAATAACTTAAACGATTGACACAATGTATGAACACCATTAGATTTAAAATCCCAAGTCCTAAGAAACACAAATATTTTTGTGTAAGATCTTTTGTATGAATCAAATCTTATTACGGTCAATACGCTGCACTTAAAGTACTTCAAAGGACAAAACATCTAATGCATTAAGACAAGTTTTGGTAAAGAGAAAAAATTATTTTCCCGTAGCAACAATAAACTTCCTTCTTCTTGGAGGCAATGAACGTAAATTTATGTAAAGGGTTCTAAAATATGGAGTGCATGTACATTATTACACAATGAATATTATTTTCTTTCCACATATACCACAGATATATGCATTATTGAATTATATATATAGAGAGAGACAGACAGACAGACAGAGAGGGATCGTAATATGAGATATAACATATGCAACCTACAATAATAACATTTGCATATAAATGCCTTGATTTCTGTTAGAGAAATCTGAATTGACAGTGTATTTAGAGAATCATTGATTACTATAATTATTGAATCGCCAAGCAACTGTGCTTGCTAAGCATGAACGCCTATATTCAGAACTAAGTTCCATCCTTCTTTTGGGGTGTGCGCTTGGTCATGAGGAAATGTGGGTTGGTGAGCGCAAGCAAGGCGATGAATGCCGTAAATCGTGGATGCGTGGAACCGGGTTCGATTCTTAGTAGGTGACGATTTATAACACCCAAACCTGTATGATATTATTATTTCTCCATATATTATTTATTAAAGCAACTGCTTGTGAAAAGAAAACATTTTTCGTTTTCTGACAATATACATGCACTCCGGTATTTTTGAAATCCTCTCGGTAAATTTACGTTCATTTCCTCCAATAGAGAGATAAGATGGAAGTTTATCGCACTTACAGAAGAATAATTTTCTGTCTTTACCAAAACTCGTCTAAATACAAGATCAGTACAAGTTTTGTCCCTAGAAGTATCTTAAGTGCAAAGTATTGACAGTAATAAGATTCGATACGTATAAATATATTAAAACATATGATCTTAAACTGTACAATGTGTGTTTCTTATGACTTAGGATTTTAAATGAAAATCCCTAAAAGACTGGCTACATGAAGTTTAATGTGAGGTCAGCAGAATGTTGCTATTTTTCATAAAAGATAACCTCATTTTAAAAATAAATGTATGAAATATACTTGTACAAATAAATGTATGAAATATACGTGTCTGAAAACGCTAAATACTATTCATCTGAATACTATAAAATTTCCTTTTGGTCAGACCTTTCATGATTCAAGCAAAAACCTGAATGTAAGAGCCCTGAGAGCATCTTGACCATGCGAAAACATAGATAGATAGATATATAGATAGATAAATAGATAGACAGACAGAAGGATAGAGTTATAAAAAAAGTGGATGGATGCACGAATGGACTGATAGATGGATTTTCCATACATTAAATGTATCTGCTGCTCTAGTTAGCGCCCTTCTCATAACTTTAAAATAATTATAATACGTCAGAACCTGAAATATTTTTGCACAGAAATAACACTTAACTATAATGTAAATGAATAATTATGTTATGCTAGTCCGTGAATCAGTGGATTTTTAAAGAAAAAATAATTTTTATACTACACTTGAGTGAATTATCAAAATTATTTTGTCACTCCAGTCAACAGAAATCGAATATATTATGACAATGAATTTCATCCGCTATGTTGTCAGTTGCTTGGTTTTGTGGTAAGCATGGTGATCTGCCACGCAGTAGTACTTAGTC